>SKCR01032134.1:0-85588 GCA_019454045.1 Zanthoxylum bungeanum
TATGATTAGTACCAGATTAATAAGATATGAGACAATATTAATCGACAAAGGTTTAATCATTAAATATCCATAGTCGTAGTATTATCGAGACTGGACATCGATAATGTGCAATAGGCTAGTATTACACTTGTGCGTGTTATGAAAGCGTAACGACATAGTTCTCATATATTTGGGTATTGGATACTCATGCAAGTGTAATAAGAGGTTCTGTTTATCGATGGTATGGAAACAGCTTCGCTTTGGATAGAACCCTCAGAATCCCATTGGTAGTATGACTATGTGTCTATAGGAGTCCGAATCAGGGTAGGTGTATTTGGTCTTAACCTGAGACTTGCATCGCTAATACTTGCGACAATCAGTATACTTTGGTTTTGGTCGTCCGAGGCTTTAACAGGTTCTGTGTACGGCTCTTCTGGGTATACTGAGAATTGTAGTGTATTAGATGTGATGTCAAGATGGAAGTATCACTTCAATCATATGGAGATGATGATCACGCTGGATACATAACTGCTACTCTTATATGCTGCAGCTATCAGGATAATATGACAAGGTCATGATTATCCGATTATAGAGACTAGTTACCAGTGATCCGATATATGCTTCGTACAGGTAGACATAATTCCAGCCCCAGGCCTAGCATGTGACATTCGATACTGGATCGTAATACGTAATACTACGTATGCTACGCCTGACAAAGATGACATATTCCTTTACAGAATATTTCTGGAGAATTGGGTAGGCACGGTGCTTTGCTAGAAGCCAACCATGTCTTGTAAATCGGTAAGAACGTGGTACCGGGTACGCACATATTCGGATAGTCCGATTACCGTATTTACTGCCAACATATCCATGGATCTCTTGGGTCGCATCCCAAAGATTCACCGATGATGTTTGACTCGAACAAAATTAATCTGGGATTAATTATGAGAGAGAAAATTAATCTGGGATTAATTACAGCAATAAATTAATCTGGGATTAATTACATCAATAAATTAATCTGGGATTAATTAAAAGAGAAATAATTAATCTGGGATTAATTGCGTTGAGAATTTATCTGGGATTAAATTCGTCGAGAGGAGAGAACACGATTAATTTGGAATTAATCGGTAAAGTAAATTTAATAGTTAAATTGGATTTACTAATTAATTTATTTTATTGGGCTAAAATAATATATTAGTTATATTAAATGAAATCGGATTTCAACGCGGAATTAAATTGGATTTTAATTCTAGCGAACGAATTAATTTGGAATTAATTCATAAGCGACTTTAATAATAATTTTGCTAGACATTATTATTTAATTAAATCGGATTTAATTAAGTCGTGACGAAAAATTCGTTTAATCGGATTAAACAAACCCGAGCCCGAAGTGTGTTGAGGAAGCCACTTGAATTTTGAATTTAAAGTGGGTCCCACCAACTTACATCACTAGTCACTTTGTGATGGACATCTTGTCACTTTTTGTTGATGGAAGTGGTTGAGTGTAATTATGGTAAACTTACACAACACACTTTGCTTTATCTTTTTGAAAAAGGATATACACCATTTAGTAGTTGATTTTTTGAGATAGGTTTTTAGAAAACCAAAATATCAAAAATGCTATCTCTCTCCCTCATTGTCCTTGGCCGAATGGCCATTGATCTTGGACGATTAGATTGGTTCTTGGCCGATTGGATTGGTTCTTGGCCGAATGGCCTTGTCTCACCAAGGCCGATTGGATCCATCTCTCTTAGCCGAATCTTGTTTCTCTTGGAGGGCAATTTTGGTTCGTTTTGTTCAAGCTAGCACTTAAAGGAGTCAAAAGAAGGTGATATGGATACTCACCCATGAGTTTGGAACAACAAAGAAAGCTTGGAAGCTTCAACATTCATGAAAAGTTTTGAACTCAACCGATCAATGTGAGTATTCCGCAACTCCCTTTGATTTTATTCACACACGAATCACTCTTAGATGATCTTGGCATGTTCTAGGAACACACTTACACGATCTCATCATACAAGGTGCCTCCACTCCCATGTCACTACATGAACGATCTCGGATCAAGGTCGTCATACAAGTATAGAATGAACCGCAGCTATAGATAAACCACAAACAAAGTACCCTCTTTGTTTGCTATATATGGACTATTTATATTACTAACTTCAGACTTAAATCCTCATGTGCATCAAACATACAATAAGTCTAAAGGTACAATATTAATCAAGGTAAACAACACAATTGGACAATATGCGAAATAAATCAAAAACTTTGATAAAATGAATAATGCATTTATTATTATTACAATAATCAATTCCGTTTTACAATACATGAAACTTTAGGACATAAATCCCAACAATCTCCCACTTGGACTAGAGCAAATGGGACATGTCATGTAATCCTAAACCCTTTAGGTGACCTTCAAATACTTTAGCCGATAAGGTCTTTGTAAACGGATCAGCCAGGTTATCTGCTGATGGAATCTACGTGACAACGACATCTCCTCTCTGCACTATCTCCATGATGAGGTGATATTTCCTCTCAATATGCTTACCCCTCTTGTGGCTTCTTGGTTTTTTGGAGTTCGCCACTGCACCACTATTATCACAATAAAGTGTGAGCGGTTTATCCATATTTGGAACAACTTCCAAATCTGCCAAGAACTTATGGAGCCAGACTGCTCTCTTAGCTGCTTCACAAGCTGCTACATATTCAGCCTTCATGGTGGACTCAGCAATACAAGATTGCTTTATGCTCATCCATACTATAGCCCCACCACCTACGGTGAATATTGATACAGATGTTGATTTCCTAGAATCGACATCCGTCTGAAAATCAGAGTCAGTATATCCTCTCAAAATCATATCCTGACTTGTATATACAAGCATATAATTTCAAGTTCTCCAAAGATACTTGAGAATGTGTTTCACCGCTACCGAATGATCTAATCCTGGGTTGGATTGAAACCTAATGACTACTCCCACTACAAAACAGATGTCCGGTCTCGTGCATAACATAGAATACATAAGAATTCCAACTGCTAAGCATATGTCTAGACACTGTATTTTTTGCATGAGCCCAATGATGAGCCTCGTATGAAGGCACTACCTGAAAAGTTACAGAAGTTGTGAAAAACGAATGCCGGAACGGAGGAAAACCTCCAAAATTAGCACCTCATCGGATTCGAACTCACTAGCCAGCCTCAGATTCACTCAGTCAAGCCTCTGCTCCAAACCTTAGCCTCGGCTCATGAAGCCCAAAACCCCATGCACGCAAATCCTCTCATCACTTGCCAAAATTAACAAATATTTGAAATCTCCTTCTTGCCAAACTTAACAAGGATTTGAAATCCCATTGTTGCCAAATATGTAAGATCCTAGACCCAAACTAGAAAGGATTCTCACTTCCTAATATAAGTGATTTGAGTTTCCCTTATAAATCCCTTAAGAACCATATATGGAAAGGAAATCTTGACACAAAAGGGAGGAGAGTGGCGGAAACCATAGGAGGTAGCAACTATAAAAAACAAAGAAGAGGACCGGCCAAAAGGAGGAAGAAAATGAGAGGAAAAATGAAAAAAAAAAAGAGAGAAAAAAAATAGAAAACAACGTGAAAACAAAGGGAGGAGAGTGGCGGCAACCCTAGAGAACAACAATGCAAACAAAAAGAAGAAAAAAAGGGAGATCACCAAAAAAATAAAATAGGAGAACAAAAGAGAAGACCGAAAAGTAGAGAGAAAAAACAACAACACCGAAAAAACAGAGGGATAAAAGACCGAAAAAACAGCAAAAAACCCTAAAAGCCGTGAACCAGCATGAGAAAAAAGCTGTGAAGCAGCATGAAACAGAGAGGAACCAGTGACAAACATCAAACAACAAATAGCGAACTATAAACAGCAAATAGTGAACCAAAAACAACGAACCAGAAACAGCAAAATAACAAACAGCAAACAGCAAACAGTGAACCAGAAACAGTGAACCAGCAACCATAAACAGCGAACCAGTAACCAGAAACAGTGAACCAGCAACCAGAAACTGAACCAAACCTTGAAACCAAGCTTCGATCCTTCCGGCGACGGCCTAACGCACTTCCGAGAAAGCAACTTAAAAGGTAAGACTTGAAGGCACCCTTACCATATTTATTTTCATAGTTCCGAGCGCGGCATGCCTGGCTGGACGTGAAATACGTCCAGACGGGTATGCGAAGCCCTACATAAAAAAATAGCCAAATCTCTGGCCACATTTATTATTTGGCATTTCGTTGCTTATTTTTATTCACTTTTATTGTTATTTTATTATTTCGCCTTTATTTTGTTTATGTTTGTTTATGTTGATGATTATCCGTATATGCATGGTTATATTTTTTTTATTCGTTCACGTTGCATTGATGATTATGTGTGTCATTATCCCTTGCGGTATACCGGATGGAAACCCAGACGTAAATTCTGTAGCCGAATCCGAATGAACGGTAGTGCGGTTTGTACTTGGGATAAAACTCCACGTGCCACTCGGGAAATACTCATATATGCGTGATTGACCCCCTTTTGTTTGCCATTTATCTTAATGAATCATTTGTTTTTGAATTTTTTATTATAATTTTCGTTATTGCACCTCGTATTTCTTAATTTAATATGCTTTTGGAACTACGTTATTGTGATTATTATCTTGGTTGGGTATGTTATTACATTTTTATTTGCTTTTATGCATGAATTGCATTAAGACTTGACTATATCATTGTGTGAACCCGTACATTATAATGACATAAGTAAGGGACCATTAAGAACCCAACGATTTGAGGTCTTCCCTTGCGAGGGGTGAGTGCGACCTTAAATCTTTCCCAGTTCACGCTGGGTGGCGACTCCTTTATTCTATTGTTTAGTCCCCCACGGGCTAATCTGTACTCACTACGGGCTACGAGATCAACAGTGTCATGGTCGCTGAACATCATAGGCACAGCGGGAAACCCCGCTTCGCTCCTACAGATGGCGACTCCACTGGGGATAGAGAATCAGCCCTGAAACAATGCCTTGTAGTGTCCGTGGCTTTGGCTTTGGTTAACCAAGTCTCATATATTTTTCATACCATTCTTACCCCCGATGGCGTCTTGTATCATGAAGTCGCTTTCACTCAAGGCGGTAGATCATTATAAAATGATAACATCACTTGTTGGGACGTACCCTAGGGTATAAAAAAGACGTGCTCAATTGGTCGCTCGAACCTTTGAGTGGGGAGACCTAGTTATGTGCAACCCTTCACTGATGAAAGCCTTATCTATACCCTTGTAAGCCCATATACGAACCATAGTTATGTGTCCTATAGAAGCTACCCCATGCTTGTGTTTGGGCCTATTATCACTTGGATCCATTTGGGCTTCTCGTCATATATACGAACTTGTTGGGCCACTTAAACTGGGACGAGTTTGTATCTTATGATGATTAGGCCAAAAATTTTCAAAGTGACGATGGGCCACCTTGTGTTTGGGCCCCATATAATTTGAACTTATTTAGCCACCTTATCGCAAAAGTGTAAACATGTTTGGCCTTTTCAACTGGGACAAGTTTACACCTCACGATAATCTGATTGAACGTTTTAAAATTTTAACGGGCCAACTTGTATGAAAACCTTGATGGGCTTAGAAGGTCCAAACATGATCCGAATATGCTAGATACATGAGTCCGATATCTGCACTGGCTTTCATCCAGGAAAGGTACGCCTTGTTATGGTATATTTGTATACTTTTGGATGTCTCCAAGTCCGTCTCTGCCACAACCGTGATTACTGAGGGCCCAATTCATCGTTTCTAGACAATGGCATGATCCTCATAATAGGCTTATTCAATCTTATAAATGTGCGGTCTTTGTCTTTCACTGATGAAGAGGGACTGAGGTAGCCAAGGCTCACCCCTGTAGCGTAGGAGAGAACGATTTTGTGTACCTTATATTGGTTCATAAAATGAGTCATACCTAGGGCTGAAATGGACTTACCACGGATGTGGGAGGAATAAGGTCGGAAGGGTATATGCTATTTTGATAACCACATGCATCTCATGTATCGCATGCATACACGCATCATGTTGACCCATTGTCTTAAAAGCCATCATATATATATATTGGGTTAGAGAAGAAGGAAGACTTGTCAAGAAGAGGTTAGCAAGTATGGATGCGTCCGGCAGCGAAGGTTTCCGCATGGATCAATTGGAGACCAACATCACCAAAATTACCGATCAACTACAAGATTTGACCAACGCTATGGCCAATCTTACAGTACCTCGCATAGTAGGAACAAAAAACAATGAGGATGGAAGACGTGAGGAGCCCCCAAATAGGGTGAGCGAAGAAATCCCTATTTTTGATGATGACATGGCTGAGTATGCCGCGAGAAGGATAGCCGAGCCCCAGGCAGAGTTACAGAAACTCAGAGAACAAGTAGAGTCAGTTACCCGTAAGATGAAGGGAAAACATGAAGATCTATTAGACTATGATGCGATGACTTTCGAAGAACAGCTGCCTCCCCAGTTTAAGATGCATGACATGGCTAAGTTCAACAGAAACATAGATCCTAGGGTCCATCTTCGAAAATATGTTTCAGTGATGAGTTCATTGGGTTGTCGAAGCGCCAGGTGCATAAGATGTTCAAATTGTCACTGGAAGGGGCGCCCGTAGTATAGTATCATGGCCTGAAGAGAAAGGTCATGGATGACTGGAGGGCATTAGCGGAGGCCTTCCTGAACCAATATGTCACAGACATGGAGATAGACTTGTCACTCCGTGACCTAGAAAACACCAAACAGAATCTAGAAAAGACCTTCAAAGATTATGTGGATCGCTGGAGAAGCCAGCTCTTGAAGATGCAGACACGACCTTCGGAGAAGGATCATATTAAGATGATCATTAAGGGCATTAAGCCCTCCATTTATAACAAGCTGAGAAGGATGACCTCCATGATTAGCGACTTTCGACAGTTAAGAGAAACTATCATGGATATCGAGGAAGAGGAAGCCGAGAACAGAAAGTTTTACGGTCAAAATAGAAAGACCATTGGGGGGCATTCAAGGACAAAGCTCGCTCTTGCTGAGGTCGCCGCCATTAGAAACAAGTGATTCTCTAATTTTGGTAGACCTTTGTCAAAGGTGTTTGAAAAACTGAAGAGGCAATGACTCCTAAAACCCTTAAAACCTAAACCACTTCCAGACCTTGTGCCACGCCACCTCGACCTAAACCTATATTGTCACTTCCATCAATAAAAAAGCCACGAAATAGACAACTGCACCCTCCTTAGGCATAAGATCCAAGACCTCATTGACACCCATAAGATATCTGACCCGTAAAAAGAACAACCCAACACACACGGAAACCATCTACCCAACTACCACTCCGTTCCACCACCCACCTACATGATCAACTCCGGCCTGCCCGAAAGCTTGGTCCTCCAAACTCTCAACCACCAAGCTTCTTGCATGGGGATATGAGATATCAACAACGAAGATGAAATAGAGCAAGAGAGAGACTTTTGGGAAAACTTCTCGAGTAATGATGAGGAAGTGGTAAATGGGATGACTCGCAGTGGACATTTTTACAGTGATGTAACAGAGAAAGGCAAAAAAGTGCTAAAAGAAGGCCAAGAGGGGACGAAGAATACAGATAACACCGAGGGGGATACTGTGTTGCGTCAATTGAAGAAGACACGGGCACAAGTGAGCATATGATAGTTATTATACGCTCTCAAGAGCACATGCGTGCCATGGTAGAAGCTTTAAACAAGATAATGGTACATGAAGATGCAAACTCAACAATGTTCATAGGGTTGGTACAAAAAGAGGGTAGGCAGATGATAACATTCTCTGAAGAAGAGCTCCCAATGGGGGGGAGGAATCACAACAAGCTGCTATTCATAAAAGTGGAAGTAAGAGGCAAGAAGAAATCTTGTGTGATGGTGGATGATGGGTCATCTATCAATGTGTTCCCTTTGAAGATTCTATCAAGGTTGGGTATGCAGATGACTGGCGTAATCACACACGTATAACACAAGAGAATATTTATTTGATTGGTTGGTTGAATATGGATTTGCTGAATAAATAAATAAATAAAATACCTAAAAGAAAATACTAAGCAAAATAAACAAAAGACTCAAATATCTAGGGTTGTGATTCCACACAATATTATTTTAATGATGAATTGATTCTCTTATATATATGTAATAAATTAGTTTGCTAACTTGGAACACGAAGATATGAAAAAGCCTATGTCGATGGTCAGATGCAAACACCCAAATAACCCAATTAATCATATGTCTATGTTAACCAAATTACCTGAATTCATTAAGTTCAAGTACCAATATTGGCTACCCCTGCCCAACAGGTATATGTCTATCCTATAAGGAAATCTATTAAAAGGTTATATATCCTCATGGAAGATCATGGGCTTTGAATCTAAGGCTGAAACCTAAAATCCCTTCGTTAAGTTCATTTTAAGTTTACCACATCAATCTTATTGGTGATCAAGCAACAAGAAGCATTAAGCTTAAGATTCAATAAACAAACTAAAAAATTACCCATTATATAATTAAATCAATTATTAAGCATGTGAATATTGTGTTTTATCACTTCCATAGAATAAAAATAAAATGCTGGGATTAGGGGATCCACCCATACTATTTCTAATTTAGAAATCTCACTTATTATAATATAGAAATTATTAGTGATATTACCAACTGACCATATAGGGGGTATCCTGATTAAGTCAGATTTTCAATTAAATCAAACCGACCATAAAGGCGGTGTTATCATTTGTCCATAAACCAGCCATATAGGCGGTAATCATCTGTCACATAAAGACCGGCCATATAGGCGGTGTCACATTATGTCAAATAAATAAAACCAGCCATTAAGGCGGTATAACCTTTAGTCAATATTATTAAATTATAATTTTCATATTATAATTAAGGGAGATTAATCTAAACTAAAATAATAAAAGCTTCACCCTTCCTCCAGCAGAAATCTAACTACAAAACATAAAAGAAAAGAAAAGAAAATAAACTAATACTATTACTGGAAATAAAATTACATAATTAAAATACTGAAGATAAATACAAACAAGATGCAATCCTTAAATTCCTTACAAAAACCTAAGGAAATCATGAGATTTACAAATGAAATGGCTTGGTATTTATAGGCAAAACTAAAGGCTTCCACTAATTGCTCCACCAAACATGACACCAAACATGGCATCAAACATGACACCAAACATGGCACCAAACATGGAACCAAATCCTCCACCAAACAAGCAAGCATGTTTGGTGGAAGTTTGACAATTTTTTTTTTTAAATTTTTTTTTTTTATTTTGAAGATGACTTTAATAATTACACATAATATACTTACGAACGTTTTATCAATTTCGATCATGGAAACTTCAAAATTCGAACTTATTATGAACTTCAAAGTTGTAGATCTTTGAGTCTTCTTTAATCAGAAACTTGAATCACTTCAATCCGATATCAGAGTAAAATGTTATGCCTAAAATACGAAAATTGTGCAAAGTTGGAATTTCCGAAATTGTACTTCGTTAGAACGCCATTTCAAGTTTCCAATCTCCATAATCAAAATATCAAGTCCAGTTTTTACCCTTATTTGACCCATATTTCGTCCTAAATGATTCCATTGAGTCCCAATTTTATTTTATCTACAAAATAAACTAAAACACATCAAAACGTTCATCAGACCCAAGAAACTAAACAAAATATTAGGTAAAAGGGGCGGCAAATATTGATATATTTTCCGCTCATCGCACCCCCAAACCTAAAATTTTGCTAGTCCTCGAGAAAAACAATAAAATAAAATACAATAAACAATTAAAATTAAACTAAGCCACTTTCATAGGGATCACAGTTGCATTTAGCGTATGCAACAAGCCTTTAAACCCCTAGGTGTCCATAGTGGACGAGTTTTAGTCTCGTGAGGGCTTACTGTGACGATACCCACAAACATCAATATAATGCATACAAAAAGAAAAAGACAAGAGAAAATAGAATAAACAAGTTAGTGACTAAACAAGTGAAACTTCTTATCCAAGTTAGTAGATGTTTTCTTTCTTTCTAAATTACCAAATAAGTAAATTCTCCGATTATTTTTACCATTCTTCATATACACAACCAACAAGGTATTAATCAAATCATTGTGCCCATAATATTTATAAGTGTAGTTGAAAAGAGAGTAATATTTTTGTCCTAAAGTTATATATGAATTCACACCTTTTTTAGCAATTGAATTTTTTTTCTTTTTTCTCTCTTTTTTTTTCATAAAATAAAGAAAGCAACATTTTCAATCCATGTAACGAGCTTTGGGCCATTGACTCCCAAACCAGTTGGCTTTAGGGCACTAGGTGTTAAGACACCCATACAGACTTAATTACTCGGATTTCAGATGTTTCTTTTTATTTTTATAACATCCTTGATCCATGTAGCGAGCTTTGGGCCAGTGACTCCCAAGCCAGTTGGCTTTAGGGCACTAGGTGTTAAGACACCCCTACGGACTTAATGACTCGGATCTAAGATGTTTTTTTATATAAACATTTTTTTTCTTTTTCTTTTTTTTTTCCTTTTTTTTTTTTTTTTTCTCAATTGCTTTTAGATGCTTCCTCCAAACTAGAGCACTGAATATTACAAACTCGTCAATTACAACTCATGTCTGTATGTTACCATGCATGTTGATAATACCTATCAACTGAGCATATGAAGATCCATTTTAGTCAGTTTTATGGAGAATTCACAAATTAAATAATTCAAAAGGATATAAATAAAAATTAACTTGTTTCGAAATAGGTTGAGATACGTCTCAGGAGTGGAAATTCCTTACATAGCTATCTCACACCAATTTCACCCGATTAATCAAATTAAAAACACAAAATATTTTTTTTTAATTTTGTAAAATTTTTTAAATTTTTTTTTAAATTTTTGAAATTTTTTTACTAAAAATCTAATAAAAATAACACAATAAAAATAATATACTAATCAACTATTCCCCTCTCTCAAACCTAAATGAGACATTATCCCCAATGTCTTAAAAAGTAGAAGAATAGTTTAGAATATAGTACCTGGTTAACTGAAATTCTACATCTAAACTGAAAATTAAAGGTTAAGATCCAGATTTATCTGACGCTTCTTACCACGATCATTATCGGACCAGTTAATCTTGGAAATGATAGGGTCAATTTCTGATTAAAAGGCTAAGATTTGGACAATTAAATCATGGGCAGTTCTGGCAGTGAAGATGAGTTCTTTTACAGGTTTTGACACAAACCCATTTCTCCGGGCATCATCAAGAAACACACAAAGAAAATAATAAAATCAATCAGTGTTAAACAGTCCAATCGGTTTCTGGTTTATGTTTAAATTCACCCAAGATAGTACTGTAAAAATTTCCTCCATCGTGCCCAAGCCACCTGACAAAGCAATAAAAGCATCAGCACAGTTAATCATTTCCACCAGTCGCTCGGACATACCTGGCACGATCAGTTCCTCTTCGTTTAATGGTCCTATCAGATTCGCCTCTGCCAATAGTTTTGGGATAATACCCAAGACTTGACTGCCTCCTTCCTGTACAACCCTTGAAACAATCCCCATTAGTCCAAGATTGCCACCACCATATACTAGGTGCATGTTCCTTTCAGCTATGACTCAACCCAATTCCCGTGCTGCGGCTATGAATTCTGGTTTAGAACTAGCACTAGTACCACAAAACACATAAATATTTACAACTTGTCTTCTTGAAGTAGCTTCCATTTTTTATGTATTTCTTTCTCAAATCTGGATGCCTTCAAAAGTGCAATGATGAGTTGAATTTATAGCACCTGAAAAGGGTGAGTAATAATAGCACTAGTATCTTCCAAAGGACGATTATTAGCTAAACAATAAAAGAAATCATGAAAGGTCAAAAAGCCTAGATCCTGTCGGCGAAAATAAAGATAATTACAACAGAAAAGCAAATCAAAGCAATTATTAAGGTAATAGAATTGTATACACAATACGCCACTCGCTTAGTATAAATTCATTAGGATGCGTCTCAAGAATTCATTCTTTACTCAGCCATCTCTAATGAATTAGCTTTCCTCTTTGTGATTGCCAAACACCATTCCTTATTAAATGCTCCGTTTGTGCTTTTCCCTGAAAAACTAACACACAAAATTAAAAACTCTACAACATGTATACATAGAATATGAAAACAGAAATTACAACAAAGTGCATGGGTTGCCTCCCAGCTAGCGCTAAATTTTTCATCTTCAGCCAGACGTGACTGAAATCCATCTGTCAACGAGGTTTCAGCGTGATTTTGGATGTCCGATTAAAGACAAACCCGTGAGCGTTGCTTTTGAAAGGTCTCTTCCAACGGTAAAATGACAAAAATAATTTTATCTCATTCAGTACTCGTGCCACCTTTTTTTTCTTTGTCGCTCTAGTGGTTCCTGAAAAGAAAGAAAGAAAGTCAGGAGGTATTGTATGGTGCTTGACTTTGAATGGAAGTTCCATTTTGTCAAGCTTCTGGGCGATATCTCTGATCCGTACTCCCCAAAACAATGATTGTTCTCCTGAATGCATGAGATCTTCAATATGGTCTGACATTTGTTCTTCCATTTGCTTTGCATTTTGCTCCACCTTTTCTTCACAAATGAATTTTAGAATTTCCTCGTTCAGCTCTTCATCTGTTATCTGTGAAATGCATGCTCCATAAGTGTCAACTTGAGGATGTAAAGATGTGTCTGATTTTAGGTCTTCATCCTCTGTGGCTGATATGACTGGCTCAGGAAGCTCTTCTTAAAACATTCGTGCAATGCAAACTCCAAGATCTTCATTTTGAGGTTACAAAATTTCATCCTCAATTGCTGGTGCAGTTGGTACAAACAGCTCTGCTTCTTGATCCTCATCAGAGTCCGATGAATAATAAAAATCAAATTGAGATTTTTCTAGTTCGGGCTCTTGAACTGATACCTATGGTTCTTGATACTGTTCAGTCTCTTTCTCTGATAAAGTGTCATCGTGAAATGCTTGGTACTCGAAGGCTTCATCAGTGTCATTTGAAGATATGTAATTCATGTTGTCTATTAATTGACTCTCAAATTGTGCATCAAATTGAGCTTCCCGTTCCTCTAGCCAATCTTTGAGCATGTCAATCAACTGATCTTCCTCTGATGGTTCTGGTTCTTGATGAAGATCATAGGTGGATGGTGGATAAGATAGAAAATATGGTTCAGTGAAATATGTTGGTTCTTCGTACCTTGAACTATTCTGATAATTCTGCCACCCTAAAAGGTATATGCATTGATTGCTCAGGTGGTTACCATCGCATATTTCACATCTCCCCATTGCGTTCTGAAATGGTTGGGCAAATGTTGTATTGATTAGTTCTGACATCCAGTGATAGTTGTTGGGTTGGACAACAGGCCTCAGAAAACCGGACTGTTGCTCCCTGATTTGGGGTGTATCTTCTTCTAGTAAAGCTCGTAATCTTTCTATCTCCCAATAAAGATCCATGTCAACCACCTGAAAAATAAAAGAAGGAAATAAAAATTATAGATAAAAAGAAAATTAGATACAAGTAAATTAGATAGCTTCAAAATTAATAACTCAAGAAAAATAAGTTCCCCGGCAACGGCGCCAAAAACTTGACCTACGTAATCACACGCGTATAACGCAAGCGCACGTATCGTTCAAGTAGCATAAAAATATCGATCCCACGAGGACTTAATTCCTATTGTTGTTATTAATTGTTGATACTATTTATTTACCGGTATCTAATTAAGGGAGAAAAGAATGATTGTTTGATTGGTTGGTTGAATGTGGATTTGCTGAATAAATAAATAAATAAAAAAAATACCTAAAAGAAAATACTAAGGAAAATAAACAAAAGACTCAAATATCTAGGGTTGTGATTCCACACAATATTATTTTAATGATGAATTGATTCTCTTATATATGTGTAATAAATTAGTTTGCTAACCTGGAACATGAAGATATGCAAAAGCCTCTGTCGATGGTCAGATGCAAACACCCAAATAACCCAATTAATCATATGTTTATGTTAACCAAATTACCCGAATTCATTAATTTCAAGTACCAATAGTGGCTACCCCCTCCCAACAGGTATATGTCTATCCTGTAAGGAAATCTATTAAATGGTTATCTATCCTCAAGGAAGATCGTGTGCTATTGAATCTAAGGCTGAAACCTAAAATCCATTCGTCAAGTTCATTTTAAGTTTACCATATCAATCTTATTGGTGATCAAGCAACAAGAAGCATTAAGATTAAGATTCAATAAACAAACTAAAGAATTACCCATTATATAATTAAATCAATTATTAAACATGTGAATATTGTGTTTTATCACTTCCCTAGAATAAAAATAAAATGCTGGAGGTTAGGGGATCCACCCTTACTATTTCTAATTTAGAAATCTCCAGTATTATAATATAGAAATTATCAGTGATATTACCAACCGACCATATAAGCGGTATCCTGATTAAGTCAGATTTTCAATTAAATCAAACTGACCATAAAGGCGATGTTATCGTTTGTCCATAAACCAGCCATATAGGCGGTAATCATCTGTCACATAAAGACCGGCCATATAGGCGATGTCACATTATGTCAAATAAATAAAACCAGCCATTAAGGCGGTATAACCTTTAGTCCATATTATTAAATTATAATTTTCATATTATAATTAATGAAGATTAATCTAAACTAAAATAATAAAAGTTTCACCTTTCCCTCAGCAAAAATCTAACTACGAAACATAAAATAAAAGAAAAGAAAAGAAAATAAACTAATACTATTACTGGAAATAAAAATACATAATTAAAATACTGAAAATAAATACAAACAAGATGCAATCCTTAAATTCCTTACAAAAACCTAAGGAAATCATGAGATTTACAAATGAAATGGCTTGGTATTTATAGGCAAAACTAAAGGCTTCCAACAATTTCTCCACCAATTGCTCCACCAAACATGGCACCAAACATGACATCAAACATGGCACCAAACATGGCACCAAATCCTCCACCAAACAAGCAAGCATGTTTGGTGGAAGTTTGACAGTTTTTATTTTTTTTATTTTTTTTATTTTGAAAATGACTTTAATAATTACACATAATACACTTACGAACGTTTATCAATTTCAATCATGGAAAATTCTGAATTCAAAATTATTATAAACTTCAAAGTTGTAGATCTTTGAGCTTCTTTAATCTGGAACTTGAATCACCTCAATATGATATCAGAGTAAAAAGTTATGCCAAAAATACGATAATTGCGCAAAGTTAGAATTTCTGAAATTATACTTCGTTAGAACGCCATTTCAAGTTTCAAATCTCCAAAATCAAAATGTCAAATCTAGTTTTTGCCCTTATTTGATCCATATTTCGTCCTAAATAATTTCATTGAGTCCCAATTTTATTTTATCTACAAAATAAATTAAAACACATCAAAACGTTCGTCAGACCAAGAAACTAAACAAAATATTAGGTAAAAGGGGCGGTAAATATTGATATATTTTCCGCTCATCAGCATACAACAGATTTAAGCCCCTCCAGCATGCCTATCAAAGCATATGACGATAGCAAACGAGGAGTCGAAGGTACTTTCGTCACAGTAGTCAAAGTGGGCCCGATAGAAGATGAAGTGGAGTTCACAGTGCTTGATATCCCAGCTACATTTGCTCTGTTATTGGGGAGGCCATGGTTTCATAGACTTGGGGGCGTGCCATCCACTTTGCACCATGTTATTAAGTTCCCGCATGGAGAGGAAGTCATCATCATCAGGGCTGAAGTTGACAATGATGTGGCTGCTTTAAACATACAGCCTTTCACAAGGTTCCAAGTGGCGGCAAACTTCGAAGAATGGGTGGACCCCAAAGTGGCTAGGATCATGGAAAGAATGAAATATGAGCGGACATAGGTTTGAGTGCTAGAGGCCAGGGAATAAGAGCACTACCAGATTTCAAGGGACAGACCACTAAAAGAGGATTGGGGTATGAATCCGATGGGAATGAGCCAAAGACCAAGAGAAAAAGGATGAAGCTGATGGAATACTTTGTGAAAGCCACATGATATCAAGGAGAGCCTGAACCCGTAGAAGTCAATAGGATCATAGTACCGGGATTCAAAATCTTCAAGGATGTGATGTGCAAAGAACCACAGGCAGAGGAAGTTGCAAAAAAGGAAGATAATGGGAAGAAGAACTACTGTAGTTGGAGAATCTAACGCTCGAAGAAAGTAAGAAGACGGAATAAGACAAGACTGCAAATTACAAAGATTTTTATTTTCCTGACTTATTTGATTGTAATCCTGCATTTATTAATAATAAAGACATTGATTTTGCTTACTTGTTCGAGTCTTTTCCTGTTAGTCTGCATCATAACATGCATGACATGAACATATTTGACATTGACTCAAAAAGACAAATGCATTTAATCTTGATACATGTGAAAACCCCAAGGAAATTTCAATTGCAAGTTACCTCTGATGAGCGGAAAGAATTAGAGAGAATATTAATAAAATATGCAAAAGTATTCGCCTGGTCCTATGAAGACATGCCAGGAGTGGACAGAGGTATTGCCCAGCACATGATACCAATTTATCCGAACATGAGACCAGTAAAACAGAAGCTCCAAATAATGAGGCCAGAATGGGCCGAAAAGGTTAGGGAAGAAGTCAAGAAGCAGATAGATGTGGGGTTCTTAGAGGTGGTGAAGTACCCCGAGTGGTTAGCCAACATTGTGCCGGTACCGAAGAAGGATGGAAAGGTCAGAATGTGCGTGGATTATAGGTACCTCAACAAAGCTTGCCCAAAAGACTACCTCATATAGACGTGTTGGTTGATAGCGCGACTCTATTTGCTATGTACTCGTTCACGGATGGATTTTCAGGATATAACCAGGTCTTCATGGCCAAAAAAGACAAGCATAAGACTGTCTTCATAACTGAGTGGGGTACGTATTGTTACAAGGTGATGCCGTATGGACTTAAGAACGCGGAGCCACTTATCAATGAATAGCCACTACATTATTCCACGACTTGATGCATAATGAGATTGAGGTATACGTGGATGACATGATGGTTAAATCATAGACGAGGGCCGGACATATAGAAGTGCTGGAGAAATTCCTTCAAAGAGTCGATAAGTACAACCTCCGACTCAACCCCAAGAAGTATGTGTTTGGGGTAACATCCAGAAAGTTATTAGGGCATACGGTAGGAATGGGAGGGATAGAAGTGGATCCTGATTTCAGATCAAGGCAATTACCGAGATGTCTACACCGAAGACACAAAAGGAGGTTAGATTTTTTCTCGGGAAAATCCAGTATATCAGTCGATTCATTGCCAAACTAACATTAGTATGTGAACCCATCTTCAAGCTATTGAGGAAGGACCAGCCGGTGGAGTGGAATAAGCAATGTCAAGAAGCTTTTGACAAAATCAAAGAATACTTGGTTAAAATGCCCATCCTGAAACCTCCAAGGCCGAGCAAATCATTGGTGTTGTATTTAGCCATTGAACCTGAAGCGCTGAGGGCGATGATGGTACAGGCAGATGAGACAGGGGTGGAACATGTAGTCTACTACCTTAGTAAGAAGATGCTTCTGTATGAAGCCCGCTATCAAGAGGTGGAAAAGATCTGCTTGGCGGTTATATGGGCTTCCCGAAAGTTATGTCATTACTTCCAATCCTATAAGATACAAGTGGTAGCAAATGAGAATCCCCTAAAGTATTTGCAGTCAGTACCTTCGCTGGTGGGGAAGTTGGGCAGATGGTTGGTGTTGCTGATGGAGTTTGATATAAAATACCTCACCTCTAAGGTAATCAAATGGCAAGCCGTAGCGGAATTCTTGGCATTACAACCCATAGAAGGAGATCAGTATAAGTTTGAATTCCCTGACGAGGAGGTTCAAGCCATAACGGTCCAGAGGTGGAAAATATATTTCGACGAGGCGGTGAATTACAAAGAAGCTGGAATAGGAATTGTGATAGTAACCCCCGAAGGAGGAACCCTACATATGGCCAAAAGATTGACATTTGGGGTAACCAACAACATGGCCGAATATGAAGCACGTGTCTTTGGACTGGAAGCACTAATAGCCCTAGGAGCTAGGGACGTAGAAGTTTATGGAGACTCGATGTTGGTAGTTCGACAGATGCGAGGGGAATGTGAATTGAAGGAAGACCGGTTGAGACCCTATCTACTCTATCTTAGGAAGTTGGCATATGCAATCCTCGACTGTAAATTCCAGCACTTGTCTTGAGAAGAGAACCAAATGGCGGACGCATTAGCCACCATAGCTGCAACTTGGGAAAACCTGGAAAAACTGGTAATGAGACCCCTTGTACTGACAACAGCTAGCAGACCCGGTTATGGGATAGAGAGAACCTTGGAAATAGAAGTCGACGATGGGAAGCTATGGTACTACGACATTCTGTAGTATCTAGAATGTGGAGAATTCCTAGAAGGAGCCGGTAAGAAAGACAAAATATCCTTTCAGAAATTGGCTTCCCAGTATGTGAGTTTGAGGGGAGAGTTGTACAAGAGACAAGCCAATGGCATCCAACTGAAATGTTTAAGAAAAGAAGAGGCTCAGAAGGTGATGGAAGAGGTGCACGCTGGAGTATGTTGAACGCACATGAATGGATTGAATTTGTCTCGCAAGATAGTGAGACATGGATTTTACTGGTCGACCATGGAAGATGACTGCGCAAAGCTGGTGAAACACTGTCACGATTGCCAGACACACGACAACTTGAACCATCTGCCACCTATGGAATTGCACGGACTGTCAGAACCATGGCCTTTCTCAGCGTTGGGTATTGACATGATTGGAGAAATCAGGCCACATGCATCAAATGGACACTACTTCATAGTAGTGGTGGTAGACTATTTTTCGAAATGGGTGGAAGCCGAGTCATTCCATAATGTTACGACGAAGCAGATGGCCAAGTTCATAGCCTGTAATATAATATGTCGATACAGAATGCCATATCACATAGTGACGAATAATGGAGTCCAATTTCAAGGAGAATCAAAGGTGATGTTGCAGACGTACGAGATAAGGCATCACAAATCATCACCTTACAGGCCACAGGCTCGGTGGAGGCGGCCAACAAAACTATAAAGAAAATACTAGCTAAGATGACAGAAAGTTATAAAGATTGGGCTAACAAACTGTCATATGCCTTGTGGGGGGTATAGAACTTCGGTGAGAACGGCAACGGGAGCACCACCATTTGCTTTGGTTTACGGGATGAAGTTAGTGTTACCAGTGGAAATAGAGATACATTCAATGCGGTTACTGGCAGAGGCAGGATTGCCTGAGCAGGAAAGGGCCTCGCAGAGGTTCGAACAACTAGCACTACTGGATTCGAAAAGGATAAAGGCCTTATACCACCTGAAGCTCTTCTAGAAAAGGTTGGCTCGGGCGTTCAACAAGAAGGTACGTCCCATCAAGATCATGGAAGGTGATCTAGTGCTCAAGCATTCAAAGTCACTGATAATGGACCCAAGGGGAAAGTTCAGACCCAATTGGGAAGGGCCATACCTAGTCAAAAGGGTAATGAGGAATGAGGTAGTGAGACTGTCAGATTTGGAAGGGACCGAGTTCACCGAGCCCATCAACGTGGACAGACTGAAATAATACTTTGCATAAAAAAAAGGAAAGCTCGTTGGGTTGAAAATCCACAAAGGATAGCCCAAGAAAAATATAGAGCATGAGTGAGCAAGGAAAATGGTTAATTGTAAAACCCGTGAGGAACAATTAGCGACAGAGGTATTCTTGCAATGCGGTTCATTATTTCCTATATATGTACTAAGAAGTAATGTAAGCCTTTATTGAAACAAATGTTCAAGATGTTTATAGATTGCATAAATCCCAGCTAACCGGGAAAGATTAGAGTCAAGTAATTACAAATCACGTCTTTTATTTCTTAGATGCTGGACCAAGGTCAGGAGATCTAGGAGAAGGAGTGTTGGGAGGCCCCAGGGCAGCGACAAGCCATGTTCGGTGCTGAGGCCATTTGTTCTGGAAATAGTCCAAGAGGTGGCAATACAGGAGCCCACTTTGGAAAGTGCGATGTCCAGGGACAGGGTGATAGAGAGACCCATATTATCGAGGAACCCTGGCGGGAATATAGAACGAGCTGGAGTGCAGGCTGGGAAGGGGTACGCAGTGCCTGAGGAAGTCTACGGTGACATGACTAAGACGCCACCAATGACACATCCACGTGATGTTTGCAGTAGTAAGGCACAGCAGCCACTCATGCCATTTCGCATAAGAAAGGATTTTCTTCATCAAGCCCCGAACAAGGTGGTGACAAGAGCCATAAGAAATAAATACATGAACCGGATGAGGAATGATAAGTCTTAACTTCTCTTGCAACCAGATCTGAAAAAAAAAAAAAAGAAAAAAAGAAAAAAAAGAAAAAAAATTCTAGCTCGCTGAGTTGAAAACCTGAAAAGGCGACTCAGACAAGATAGAGCAATCCGCTAAGTTGAAAATCCGAAAGGACAACTTAGGCAAAAGATAGGATGAACCTGCAAAACAATGGGACTCCCAAGAAACCGGCTTACAAGATGGTCTTTATCATGTCTAAACCATGAAGCGTCTCGGCCAAGATAACGGGGGAAGGATCATGACCACATCGTATTCCCTCGATGATGTGCAATAAACGATAGTCGCCTCTTGTACTATCACAACCCACTAAGAGGTATTGGGCCAAGATAAAGAATAAAACTACACTTCTCCAGGGACGGGACCCTACCTCCATTCTGGAAGATACACGTAAAAGGACTTGTAACTCAATGGATGAAGCACATGGCAATACCTTTTCCAAATCCTTAAGACAGCAAAGGAAAGCTTAGGAATCAGAAGACATGATCCGAGAAGGGTAGTAAGAGGAAAATGCAAGCCGGGAATGGCAGCAAACTCCTCAAGGAGAGGGTATATTTAGAAATATGGAATCAGAAGACATGATTTTTAGTATCCCAAAAGGATGAGGGCGTAATCCACATTGACCCGGTGCAGGTAGCGAAGAGCAGAAAGCTGAGCCAGGTCTGGGGATGACTAGTCTACCACCCCGCGAGTAAGGGACATAACGGGATCTTGAGCCATGGTACCAAACAGAACTGAGCAATCACCGGAGGAGAATTGGCAGAAGGAAACTGTAAGCAGGCCAATGGGGCACCCAAAGCTTCTTATAAGCAAAGGGCACCAAAGGACAAAAGGATTCCTAAAGGGGTGAAGAAAACCCTCTAGCGTAAGGAATGTCTAACCAATGATTACATCAAACCAATAAGACAAAGAAACCCCATCAGATTAGGGAATGCATCAAAGCATACAAGCACACATGTCGCATACACACAATTTTTGTTTTATGTTCGCAGGCTTTGAAGAAAAAGAAAAAGCGCCAAGAATGGAGAGGAACCTCAGGAATGAGGACGAGCAACTCTAAGAATGGAGACGAACTCCGAGAATGGAGAGGAATATAGCAACCTCGGGAATGAGGATGAAGAAATCTGGGAATGGAGAGGAACTCAAAGAATAGAGAACAACCTTGGGAATGAGGACGAACAACTCCAAGAATGGAGAGGAACTTTAGGAATGAGGATGAGCAACTCCAAGAATGGAGAGGAACAATTCCAAGAATGGAGACGAACTCCGAGAATGGAGAGGAATATAGCAACCTTGAGAATGAGGACGAAGAACTCCGGGAATGGGGAGGAACTCCGAGATTGGAGAACAACCTCAGGAATGAGGACGGGCAACTCCAAGAATAGAGAGGAACCTCAGGAATGAGGACGAGCAACTCTAAGAATGGAGAGGAACAACCTCGGAAATGAGGACGAGCAACTCCAAGAATGGAGAGAAACAACCTCGGGAATGAGGACGAGCAACTCTAAGAATAGAGAGGACCCTCGGGAATGAGGACGACCAATCCCAAGAATGGAGAAGAACTCTCAGAATGGAGAGGAATAAGGCAACCTCAGGAATGAGGACGAAGAACTCCGGGAATGGAAAAGAACTTCGAGAATGGAGAACAACCTCAGGAAAAAGAACGAGCAGCTCCAAGAATGGAGAGGAACCTCAGGAATGAGGACAAGCAACTCCAAGAATAGAGAGGAACCTCAAGAATGAGGACGAGCAACCCCAAAAATGGAGAGGAACCTCAGGAATGTGGATGAGCAACTCCAAGAATGGAGAACAACCTCGGGAATGAGGACGAGCAAAGAGCCTCGAGAATGAGGACAGATCAGGTAAGTAAAAAATACATTCTTGGAGGAAGTCTACGGTGACATGACTAAGACGCCACCAAAGACACATCCACATGAGGACGAAGAACTCCGGGAATGGAAAGAAACTTCGAGAATGGAGAACAACCTCAGGAAAAAGGACGAGCAGCTCCAAGAATGGAGAGGAACCTCAGGAATGAGGTCAAGCAACTCCAAGAATAGAGAGGAACCTCAGGAATGAGGACGAGCAACCCCAAAAATGGAGAGGAACCTCAGGAATATGGACGAGCAACTCCAAGAATGGAGAAGAACTCCAAGAATGGAGAACAACCTTGGGAATGAGGACAAGCAACTCCAAGAATGGAGAGGAACAATTCCAAGAATGGAGACGAACTCCGAGAATGGAGAGGAATATAACAACCTTGAGAATGAGGACGAAGAACTCTGGGAATGGGGAGGAACTCCGAGAATGGAGAACAGCCTCAGGAATGAGGACGGGCAACTCCAAGAATAGAGAGGAACCTCAGGAATGAGGACAAGCAACTCCAAGAATGGAGAGGAACAACCTCGGAAATGAGGACGAGCAACTCCAAGAATTGAGATAAACAACCTTGGGAATGAGGACGAGCAACTCTAAGAATAGAGAGGACCATCGGGAATGAGGACGACCAATTCCAAGAATGGAGAAGAACTCTTAGAATGGAGAGGAATAAGGCAACCTCAGGAATGAGGACGAAGAACTCCGGGAATGGAAAGGAACTTCGAGAATGGAGAACAACCTCAGGAAAAAGAACGAGCAGCTCCAAGAATGGAGAGGAACCTCAGGAATGAGGACAAGCAACTCCAAGAATAGAGAGGAACCTCAAGAATGAGGACGAGCAACCCCAAAAATGGAGAGGAACCTCAGGAATATGGACGAGCAACTCCAAGAATGGAGAACAATCTCGGGAATGAGGACGAGCAAAGAGCCTCGAGAATGAGGACAGATCAGGTAAGTAAAAAATACATTCTTGGAGGAAGTCTACGGTGACATGACTAAGACGCCACCAAAGACACATCCACATGAGGACGAAGAACTCCGGGAATGGAAAGAAACTTCGAGAATGGAGAAAAACCTCAGGAAAAAGGACGAGCAGCTCCAAGAATGGAGAGGAACCTCAGGAATGAGGTCAAGCAACTCCAAGAATAGAGAGGAACCTCAGGAATGAGGACGAGCAACCCCAAAAATGGAGAGGAACCTCAGGAATGTGGACGAGCAACTCCAAGAATGGAGAAGAACTCCAAGAATGGAGAACAACCTTGGGAATGAGGACAAGCAACTCCAAGAATGGAGAGGAACAATTCCAAGAATGGAGACGAACTCCGAGAATGGAGAGGAATATAGCAACCTTGAGAATGAGGACGAAGAACTCTGGGAATGGGGAGGAACTCCGAGAATGGAGAACAGCCTCAGGAATGAGGACGGGCAACTCCAAGAATAGAGAGGAACCTCAGGAATGAGGACAAACAACTCCAAGAATGGAGAGGAACAACCTCGGAAATGAGGACGAGCAACTCCAAGAATTGAGATAAACAACCTCGGGAATGAGGACGAGCAACTCTAAGAATAGAGAGGACCCTCGGGAATGAGGACGACCAATCCCAAGAATGGAGAAGAACTCTCAGAATGGAGAGGAATAAGGCAACCTCAGGAATGAGGACGAAGAACTCCGGAATGGAAAGGAACTTCGAGAATGGAGAACAACCTCAGGAAAAAGAACGAGCAGCTCCAAGAATGGAGAGGAACCTCAGGAATGAGGACAAGCAACTCCAAGAATAGAGAGGAACCTCAAGAATGAGGACGAGCAACTCCAAAAATGGAGAGGAACCTCAGGAATGTGGACGAGCAACTCCAAGAATGGAGAACAACCTCGGGAATGAGGACGAGCAAAGAGCCTCGAGAATGAGGACAGATCAGGTAAGTAAAAAATACATTCTTGGAGGAAGTCTACGGTGACATGACTAAGACGCCACCAAGGACACATCCACATTATGTTTGCAGTAGTAAGGCACAGCAGCCACTCATGCCATTCCGCATAAGAAAGGATTTTCTTCATCAAGCCCTGAACAAGGTGGTGACAAGGGCCATAAGAAATAAATACATGAACCAGAAGAGGAATGATAAGTCTTAACTTCTCTTGCAACCAGATCTAAAAAAAAGAAAAAAAGAAAAAAAAAGAAAAAAAATGCTAGCTCGCTGAGTTGAAAACCTGAAAAGGCGACTCAGACAAGATAGAGCAATCCGCTAAGTTGAAAATCTGAAAGGACAACTTAGGCAAAAGATAGGACGAACCTGCAAAACAATGGGACTCCCAAGAAATCAGCTTACATGATGGTGCTTTATCATGTCTAAACCATGAAGCGTCTCGGCCAAGATAACGGGGGAAGGATCATGACCACATCATATTCCCTCGATGATATGCAATAAACGATAGTCGCCTCTTGTACTATCACAACCCACTAAGAGGTATTGGGCCAAGATAAAGAATAAAACTACACTTCTCCAGGGACGGGACCCTACCTCCATTCTGGAAGATACACGTAAAAGGACTTGTAACTCAATGGACGAAGCACATGGCAATACCTTTTCCACATCTCAGGACAGCAAAGGAAAGCTTAGGAATCAGAAGACATGATCCGAGAAGGGTAGTAAGAGGAAAATGCAAGCCGAGAATGGCAGCAAACTCCTCAGGGAGAAGGTATATTTCGAAATATGGGAATCAGAAGACATGATTTTTAGTATCCCAAAAGGATGATGGAGTAATCCACATTGACCCAGTGCAGGTAGCGAAGAGCAGAAAGCGGAGCCAGGTCTGGGGATGACCAGTCTACCACCCCGCGAGTAAGGGACATAAAGGGATCTTGAGCCATGGTACCAAACAGAACTGAGCAATCACCGGAGGAGAATTGGCAGAAGGAAACTGTAAGCAGGCCAATGGGGCACCCAAAGCTTCTTATAAGCAAAGGGCACCAAAGGACAAAAGGATTCCTAAAGACGTTAAGAAAACCCTCTAGCGTATGGAATGTCTAACCAATGATGACATCAAGCCAATAAGACAAAGAAACTCCATCAGATTAGGGAATGCATCCAAGCATACAAGCACACATGTCGCATACACACAATTTTTGTTTTATGTTCGCAGGCTTTGAAGAAAAAGAAAAAGCGCCAAGAATGGAGAGGAACCTCAGGAATGAGGACGAGCAACTCCAAGAATGGAGACGAACTCCGAGAATGGAGAGGAATAGAGAAACCTCGGGAATGAGGATGAAGAACTCCGGGAATGGAGAGGAACTCCAAGAATGGAGAACAACCTTGGGAATGAGGACGAGCAACTCCAAGAATGGAGAGGAACTTTAGGAATGAGGATGAGCAACTCAAAGAATGGAGAGGAACAATTCCAAGAATGGAGACGAACTCCGAGAATGGAGAGGAATATAGCAACCTTGAGAATGAGGACGAAGAACTCCGGGAATGGGGAGGAACTCCGAGAATGGAGAACAACCTCAGGAATGAGGACGGGCAACTCCAAGAATAGAGAGGAACCTCAGGAATGAGGACGAGCAACTCCAAGAATGGAGAGGAACAACCTCGGAAATGAGGACGAGCAACTCCAAGAATGGAGAGAAACAACCTCGGGAATGAGAACGAGCAACTCTAAGAATATAGAAGACCCTCGGGAATGAGGATGACCAATCCCAAGAATGGAGAAGAACTCTCAGAATGGAGAGGAATAAGGCAACCTCGGGAATGAGGACGAAGAACTCCGGGAATGGAAATGAACTTCGAGAATGGAGAACAACCTCAGGAAAAAGGACGAGCAGCTCCAAGAATGGAGAGGAACCTCAGGAATGAGGACAAGCAACTCCAAGAATAGAGAGGAACCTCAGGAATGAGGACGAGCAACCCCAAAAATAGAGAGGAACCTCAGGAATGTGGACGAGTAACTCCAAAAATGGAGAAGAACTCCAAGAATGGAGAACAACCTCGGGAATGAGGACGAGCAACGAGCCTCGAGAATGAGGACATATCAGGTAAGTAAAAAATACATGCATGACTTTGATAGGGTTATCACTGTCACACACTGTACAAGCCCCATTAAAGTGGGGGCGATTGTAGACACTACATTTTTTGCATGAGCCCGATGATGAGCCTCGTATGGAGGCACTAACTAAAAAGTTACGGAAGTTGTGAAAAACGAATGCCGGAAGGGAGGAAAACCTCTAAAATTAGCACCTCATCGGATTCAAACTCACTAGTTAGCTTCGGATTCACACAATCAATACTATACTCCAAACCTTAGCCTCGGCCTATGCAGCCCAAAACCCCATCCACGCAAATCCTCTCATCACTTGCCAAAATTAAGAAATATTTGAAATCTCCTTCTTGCCAAACTTAACAAGGATTTGAAATCCCCTTGTTGCCAAATATGTAAGATCCTAGACCCAAACTAGAAAGGATTCCCACTTCCTAATATAAGTGATTTGAGTTTCCCTTATAAATCCATTAAGCACCATATATGGAAAGAAAATATTGACACAAAAGGGAGGTGAGTGGCGGAAACCCTAGGAGGCATCAACTATAAAAAACAAAGAAGAGGATCGGCCAAAGGGGGGAAGAAAAAGATAGGAAAAATGAAAAACAGAGAGGAGAGAAAAAAAACAAAAAACAACGTGAAAACAAAGGGAGGAGAGTGGCGGCAACCCTAGAGAACAACAACGTAAACAAAAAGAAGAAAAATGGGAGATCACTGAAAAAAGGAAAAAGGAAAAAAAAGAAGATCGAAAAATCAGAGAGGAAAAACTACAACACCAAAAAAATAGAGGGACAAAAGACCAAAAAACAACAAAAAACCCTAAAAGTCGTGAACCAACATGAGAAGAAAGCTGTGAAGCAGAGTGAAACAGAGAGGAACCAGCGAAAAACAGAAAATAGTAAACAGCGAACCAGAAATAACAAACAGTGAACCAGAAACACTGAAACAGGAACATGAAACAACAAATAGTGAATCAGAAACAGCGAACCAGCAACCAGAAACAACGAACCAGCAACCAAAAATAAAGAACCTACAACCAGAAACTGAACCAAACCTTGAAACCAGGCTTTGATCCTTCCGGCTACGGCCTAACGCACTTCCGAGAATGCAACTTAAATGGTAAGACCTGATGGCACCCTTACAATTTTTATTTTCATAGTTCCGGGCGTGTAATGCCTGGCTGGACATGAAATATATCCAGCCGGGTATGCGAAGCCCTACATTAAAAAATAGCCAAATCTCTGGCCACATTTATTCTTTGGCATTTCGTTGCTTATTTTATTCACTTTTATTGTTGTTTTATTATTTCGTCTTTATTTTATTTATGTTTGTTCATGTTGATGATTATCCGTATATGCATGGTTATATTTTTTTATGTCTGTTCACGTTGCATTGATGATTATGTGTGTCATTATCCCTTGCGGTATAAAGTATGGAAACCCATACGTAAATTCCGTAGCCGAACCCGAATGGACGGTAATGCGATTTGTACTTAGGATACAACTCCGTGTGCCACTCAAGAAATACTCATATATGCGTGATTGACCCCCTTTTGTTTGCCATTTATCTTAATGAATCATTTGCTTTTGAATTGTTCATTATAATTTTCGTTATCGCACCTCGTATTTCTTTATTTAATATGTTTTTGGAACTAGGTTATTGTGATTATTATCTTGGTTGGGTATGTTATTACATTTTTATTCGCTTTTATGCATGAATTGTATTAAGACTTGACTATACCATTGTGTGAACCCGTACATTATACTGGCATAAGTAAGGGACCATTCCGAACCTAACGGTTTGAGGTATTCCCTTGTGAGGGGTGAGTGCGGCCTTAAATCTTTCCCAGTTCACGCTAGATGGTGACTCATTTATTCTCCGGTTTAGTCCCTCGTGGGATAATCCGTACTCTCTACGGGCTGCGAGCCCAATAGTGTCGTGGTCGCCGAACATCATAGGCATAATGGTAAACCCCGCTTCGCTCATACAATATGGTATATGTCTCATCTCCTCAACTCTTTGAGGTGTCTTAGGAGACTATTCCTTAGACAAATGAATTGCATGCCTAGAAGGTAAAATACCTTTCTTGGAATTCGGCATACCAAATCGCACAAGAAACTTATCGATATAAGGTGCTTGAGACATTGCTAACAATCATTTCTTGTGATCCCAAATTATCTGGATCCTAAGTACATAACCTGCCTCTCCCAAATCATTCATTTGGAATTGGTTAGCTAGCCAGATTTTCACGTCCGATAATATTTTTACATCATTCCCAATGAGTAAAATATCATCAACGTATAACACAAGGAAAATCACCTTACCATCAATGATGCGCTTGTAGACACAAGGCTCATCGATGTTCTGCTAAAAGTTATAAGACTTGATCGTAATATTTAACCTTATGTTCCAAGATCTAGATGCTTGCTTAAGTCCATAAACCATTTGCAACTTGCAAACTTTTTCCTCTTGACCTTGGGAAATGAACCCCTCTGGTTGTACCATATAGATACTCTCATCAAGATTGCCATTCAAGAATGCAATGGAAGATTGTCATAATATGCGGTAATGGAAAAAAGAATCCAGATGGATTTTAGTATGGCTACTGGTGAGAAAGTTTCTTCATAGTCAACTCCCTCCTTTTGGGTATAACCCTTGCCATTAGCCTAGCCTTGAAAGTCTGTACTTTCCCATATATTCCTCTTTTTCTCTTGTAGATCCACTTGCAACCTATGAGTTTTACTCCATCAGGTTGGTCTACAAGTACTCAGACTGAGTTAGAGTAGATAGACTCCATATCGAGGTTCATGGCTTTGAGCCATTCCTCTTTATCAGTATCTTCCATTGCACTACTGATGAGTGATAAATGTATCACTATTTCTCACTCATTTGACCTAATATTTTGAATAAAATCTTGAGTTTTGTGAATATTTTGATGTGTTTTGTGTTATTTTGTAGATAAATAAAGTTTCAGGACTCTCTGAAGGTGATTTGGGGCCAAAATAGTGAAAAATGGACAAAAGGACATTTTCGTAATTTTGCGCATCGCGACGCCTAACATGCGCATGAGCTGCTAACGTGCGCCGAGTCCACAAGTCAGAATCTGTGAAGTTTGACTTTGCTAACGTGCGTCGTGCCACGTGTCACCATCACAACCGATCTGCTAAGGTGCGCCGTGCCACGTGTCATCATCCTATGGTGCCGACAATCGCCATCGCCATGTGTCATTCCATGTGTCAGCCACGTCATTGCCATGTCAGCAGAAAACCGAGTCAACGTGCCATATCACCGCCACGTCATCATTAGCCAATCACGAAGTGCCACATGTCTCAATCCTACGGTGCCGACAATCACTTTCGCCACGTGTCGCCACGTCAGCATAATCATTGAGTTGCCAGAAACCTTGCCACGTGTCACCTTATCACCTTATCCGAAATGCCACATGTCAGATAAGAATCTGAAGCCAACCAACCAGAAACTGACACGTGTCGCGTTGTGACGCGCAAAGTCTTGCGCGTCACAACGCGAGAAGCCTATCGAGGCCAATAAATTCAGCTCGAGGTTTCAGTTTTAGATGTACCTTCCTCTCTGAATTCTCTGATGTAAATATGGAGTTTTCTATCTAGTTTATTTTAATTTCAGTTTTGTATTTAATTTTCTTTACGTTCTGTGATAATAATAATTTACTTTCTTTACTTTTTCAGTTTTTACTATTCAACATGGGGAGGTAACTTCCCCCAGCTAGGGTGAAAGGTAAAACTTTTATTACTGCTATTTAGATTAATCTCCCTTAAATATAATATATTCACTATTTAAAATTTGACTTAATGAGGATACCGCTATATTGGGAGGTTGGTAATTCATTTTAAACTGGTTTAAACCCGACTAAGCAAGGATACCGCCAGATTGGTCGGTTGGTAATTAAATTTTCTTACCGCCTATATGGCAGGTTATTTCGGTTCCGTCTTTATGACTAGTTGGACTTAATTTGACTTAGTCAGGTTACCGCCTATATGGCTGGTTGGTAAAATAATCACAAGTTAATATATTATATTAAGTGAGATATCTAAATAGTAAATAGTAAAAGTTGATCATTTTACCTTAGCATTTTATTTTATTGTAATTCATTTTTCAGCTTTAACTTTACCGCAATTACTTTTCAGCATTTTTACTTTATGTCTTTTACTTTTAAGTTTTTACTAGCCCTAGTTATATGTCGTAACTAAGTTAGTTATTTGGGGTTGTGATGAATTCTAATATCACCGGTTTATAAGGGGTTATTTTATAGTTTGGGTAATTTAAAGGTTTACTTATTAAGTCTTAAGCCTAATGCATCTTGTTAATTGGCCACTAATAAGATTGATCTGGTAAATCTAAAATAAACTTGACAAATGAATTTTAGGTTTCAGCCTTAGACTTAATAGCCCACGATCTTCCTTGAGGATAGATAACCCTTTAATAGATTTCCTTACAGGATAGACATATACCTGTCGGGCGGGGGTAGCCATAATTCGAACTTAAACTTAATGAATCCAGGTAATTTGGTTGACATAGACATATGGTTCAATTGGGTTATACTGTGTGTTTGCGTCTGACCATCGACAGAGGCTTTCACATAATTTCTTGTTCCAGGTTAGTAAACCGATTTATTACACAAACATGAAATAACAACTTCATCTTTTAAAAGATATTAGAAAGATTCACAACCCTAGATAGTTTCATAATATTGAATTTTCTTAAACCTATTTTCGTACAATTTTATTTACTTGTTTTTAAATTTAAAATCATTACCATTTCAAATCAATCAGTCAACCTGTTAGATACTAGTAATCATTTGACCTCATAAAATTAATAGATTAGGTATTAAGTCCTCGTGGGATCGATACTTTTTATATTATTTGAATGATACGTGCGCTTACGTTATATGAGTGTGATTACGCATCGGTCAAGTTTTTGACGCCGTTGCCGGGGACTTATTTATCTTTCACTATTAGTTTTTGGGTTAGATATGGCAAAATGAGAAGATCAAGCCTGTGACTTAATCGAAGAAATGGCCAACAACAATTCCTTCTGGCCAACAGAAAGGAGCATGATCCAAAGAATTGCATGAATTTATGAAAGTGGAGCCAATACAGCAGTCAACGCCAAGCTGGATCAAATATGCAAATTTATAGAGACTCTTACCACTGGATCCACAAGTTCACCATATGGAGGAGCACCAACTTGAAGAGACGGTGAATTATGTCAATAATTTCAACAGACAGGGGAACATCCTAATTTTTCATGGAGCAACAATTCAAGGCAAAAGAACAATCCACCACCTGGATTCCAACAGCAGAACTATCCACCACCTGGATTCCAACAACAGAACAAAGGCCAGGAACAGGCAAATGAACCAGGAATAGCAGAAGTGCTGGCTTAGTTAAAAAAGTACGATGCTATATTTCAAAGCCAGTCAGCTTCCATCAAAGCACTGGAGAAACAAATCGGACAACTGGCCAATACTCAGAGTTACAGACCGCCAGGTAATCTTCCCAGCAACACAGAACCAAATCCAAGGAACCGATGGAAGGAGCAATGTCAAGCCATCACCTTGAAAAGCCGTACTGAAATCAACAAAGATGTTGGAATCAAGGCAATAATTGAGGAAGTTCCAAAAGATGCAGTTCCACAGATGGCAGAAAAAGAAGCAAAGGAAAAAGAAAAAGATCAGATCACTCCACCTTTTTCCACAGCGACTTCAGAAAAACAAATTGGACAAGCAGTTTGCTCGATTCCTAGAGGTGTTCAAAAAACTTCACGTCAACATTCCATTTGCAGAAGCCTTGGAATAAATGCCCAGCTATGTAAAATTCATGAAATACATTCTTTCACGAAAACAAAGATTAGGAGATTACGAGACAGTAGCATTGAAGGAATAATACAGTGCCATCATTCAGAGGAAACTTCCCCCAAAGTTGAAAGATCCTGGCAGTTTCACTGTCCCATGCACCGTTGGAGAACACTATATCGGTAAGGCTTTATGTGACTTAGGTGCAAGTTTTAATTTGATGCCTTTTTCTATTTACAGGAAACTGTAAATTGTAGAAGCAATGCCTACCTCAGTCTCATTACAACTTGCTAATCGAACGCTCGCATTTCCAAGAGGTGTTGTTGAATATGTGCTGGTCAAAGTCGACAAACTCATTCTTCCAGCAGATTTCATTATCCTTGACATGGAAGAAGACAAAGATGTACCTATCATCATTGGAAGACCATTCTTGGCGACATGACGAACTGTGATTGATGTACAAAAATGAGAACTAACTATGAAAGTTCAGGACCAAGAAGTTACTTTCAATGTTTTCAAAGCCATGAAATTCCTGAGTGATGAAAAGGAAGAAGAATGTTTCAGAATTGATGTTGTTGATAGTATCATTCAGGATACTTATACAACCCCCACGGAAAAACTTGAAGCTTGCATCACCAATATGACTGACAGCGAGCTAGATGCTGAAATCATTGACAAACCATTCTGATTCAAAGTGACACCACAAGTGGAAAGCCTGGAACTGCCAAAGAAAGATCGAATCAAGCCTTCGATTGAAGAACCACCACAGTTGGAGCTGAAGTTACTACCGAGCCATCTCAGGTATGCATTTCTTGGAAACTCTTCTGAATTACCTGTTATTATTTCTTCTTCACTAACATTGGAGCATGAAGAAAATTTACTGAGAGTGTTACGAGAACACAAAAGAGCCATTGGCTGGACTATAGCAGACATTCAAGGCATTAGTCCATCATTTTGCATGCACAAGATCTTGATGAACGATGAGTGCAAACCCACAGTGGAGCATCAACAGAGACTCAATCTAATAATGAAGGAAGTCGTGAAGAAAGAATTAATCAAATGGTTGGATGCTGGCATCATTTACCCCATCTCAGATAGCACTTGGGTGAGTCCTATCCAGTGTGTGCCAAAGAAATGAGGAATTACTTTGGTCACCAATGAAAAACGAGCTGATTCCAACAAGAACGGTGACTGGATGAAGAGTATGCATGGACTACAAGAAGCTGAACAAAGCCACGAGAAAGGACCATTTTCCGCTGCCATTCATTGATCAAATGCTGGACAGACTGGCGGGACATGAGTTCTATTGCTTTCTGGATGGATATTCATGGTACAATCAGATTGCTATCACCCCAGAAGATCAGGAGAAAACCACTTTTACATGTCCGTATGGTATTTTTTCTTTCCGCAGGATGCCATTTGGATTATGTAATGCCCCTGCCACTTTTCAGCGTTGCATGATGGCCATCTTCTCAGACATGCTAGAGCAGAGTATGGAGGTATTCATGGATGATTTTTATGTGTTTGGAGACTCTTTTGACCACTGCTTGAAAAATTTGAAACATGTGTTACAAAAATGTGAAGATACTAACCTGGTACTCAACTGGGAGAAATGCCAATTCATCGTGCAGGAAGGCATTGTTCTTGGACACCGGATCTCACAAAAAGGAATTGAGGTAGACAAAGCAAAGATTGAAACAATTGAAAAACTACCTCCACCAACATCTGTCAAAGGGATTCAGAGCTTTCTCGGACATGCAGGTTTTTACAGGAGATTTATCAAAGACTTTTCCAAGATTGTTACACCTCTATGCAATCTTCTGGAAAAGATGTGTCTTTCAACTTCACCAAAGAATGCCAGGAAGCTTTTGAGATCTTAAAACAAAAGCCGATTTCTTCCCCCATCATTGTAGCACCAGACTGGACCCTTCCATTTGAAGTAATTTGTGATGCTAGTGATTTTGCTGTAGGTGCAGTTTTGGGACAACGCAAAGCAAAGATTTTCCACACCATTTACTACTCCAGCAGAACTCTGAATGAAGTTCAACTCAACTACACAACCACTAAAAAGGAGTGGCTCGCAGTTGTATACGCTTTTGACAAATTCCGCTCCTATCTGTTGGGTCCCAAAGTGGTGGTCTACACAGATCATTCAGCAATCAAATATTTTATCACGAAGAAAGATGCCAAACCAGATCGATCCGTTGGATACTTCTTCTGTAAGAATTTGACGTGGAGATCAGAGACAGGAAATGGACAGAGAATCAGGTGGCAGATCATCTATCGAGGCTTGAGAATGGAGAAACAGCTGGCAAAGAACTGACAATCAAAAAAACATTTCCAGATGAACAGATGTTTGCCATGAAACAACATGATGTCCATTGGTATGCTGACTATGTCAACTTCATTGTATCAGGAAAATGGCCGTTAGAATGGACAACTCAGCAAAGAAAGAAGTTCTTCAAAGAAGTCAAGCACTATGTCTGGGATGAGCCGTACTTGTTCAAACGTTGTGCTGATCAATTTCTGAGGCATTGTGTTCCACTTGAGGAAGTCAACAGTGTTTTGCAACACTGTCATTCATCACCATATGGTGGACACTTCAGCGGAAACAAAACTGCAGCCAAAGTCCTACACTCAGGTTTATTCTGGCCCACTCTTTTTAAAGATGGTTATCTTTTTGCTCTTCAAAGTGACAGGTACCCGAGAATGGGGAATATTTCCAGTAGAAATGAAGGACGAATGCAAAACATTCTAGAAGTGGAGATATTCGATGTGTAGGGTATTGATTTCATGGGACCCTTTGTTCCATCATTCGGAAACCTGTACATCCTGGTTGTTGTAGACTACGTCTCCAAATGGGTTGAAGCAATTGAACTACCATCCAATGATTCAAAAGTGGTGATTAAATTCCTGAAAAAGAACATTTTCACTCGGTTTGGAACACCTCAGGCAATTATCAGTGACGGTGTCTCACATTTCTGCAACAGATACTTTGATGCACTCATATCCAAATATGGAGTTACTCACAAGGTTGTCACTGTTTATCATCCACAGTCAAATGGACAGGTTGAAGTTTCAAACATGAAAATCAAAAGAATCCTAGAGAGAACTGTTGGATCAACAAGGAGTGACTGGTCAACAAAACTGGATGATGTATTATGGGCCTATCAGACAGCTTACAAGACACCCATTGGTATGTCCCCATATCGATTGGTGTTTAGGAAAGCATGTCATCTGCCAATTGAGCTTGAACACAAGGCGTACTGGGTACTGAAGAAGTTGAATCTTGATTCACAAGCTGCAGGAGAGAAACGACATCACCAACTCAACAAATTGGTGGAATTTCGCTTACAGGCTTATGAGAATGCCAAATTGTACAAAGAAAAGACCAAGAAATGGCATGATCGAAAAATAGTGCACAAACAGTTGGAACCAAGGCAGCAAGTGTTGTTTTACAATTCACGGTTGAAACTTTTCCCTGGAAAGTTGAAATCAAGGTGGTCAGGTCCATTTGTGATCACTCAGGTTTTACAATATGGAGCTGTTGAGTTACTGGATCCCAACACCAACGAAACATTTAAGGTTAACAGTCAGCGTGTCAAGCACTACTGGGAGAATCATTTGAGCGATAAAAAGAAACTGTCACACTTTCAGATCCATCCTAACGTTCGAGAAGTCACGTCTAGCTGACGACGTTAAACTTAGCGCTCACAGGGAGGCAACCCATGCAATTTGTGTATATATTGTGATATGGTGTGTTTTATTTTTGTGTGTTTTATTTTCGCAGGTTAATTCATTTCAGGATGGAAGAAGTTCTCGCAAATCTTCACAAGCATTTCCTTCTCTCCCTAAAAAATCGCTGATGAAAGTTTACAAAGCTCGCTTGGAACGGATGAGACTACTAACGATCCATGGTGTTCCTAATGACATTCATTGGGTAATCGAAGCACGGGTCCGATTAGCAGGTGAGTATTCTGATTCCTGTAATTCTTATTTACCCGGTTTTAGAGAAAGCACCTATGCAAAGAAACTCAGAGCTAAGCAAATGAGTGTTTGTTACAAATGTGCACGCTGGAATTGCAATACTCGTTGTCGTTCTTTAGGAATGGTGTCTGATAATCGTGAAGACAAAATTAAATTCATTAGGGATAGCTTGAGTAAGGAGTCTGTAGATGATATATCTTCAACTCTTGAGACGCATCCCAGTGGATATGTTCATATAGCCATTCACAAATTACATACACAATTCCAAAAAGAAAGACAACAGTTAAGTCTCGGGAATCTGACTCAAAAATACCATGTTTGCCAATTTAAAAGAAAATGGATGGGAAGCTTGTCCCTGACGCATAATGTCAATCAAGCTGTAAATTCTTGTACATATTATATCTATTTGTCTTTTCCTAATAATTGTAATTTGTTTTGTTGTTTTCTTTTATTTTCTCCGACAGGATCCAGACCTTTTTGACTATCACGATTTATGTTACTGTTAACTAATAATTGTCATTTGGCAGGTACTAGTGGTATTATTTTACTCACCCTTTTTCAGGTGTTATAAATTCAACTCATCATTCCACTTTTGAAGACATCCAGAGTAAAAAATGGAAGCCACTTCAAGAAGACGAGTTGAAAACATCTGTGTGTTTTGCGGTACTAGTGTTGGTGTTAAGCCACAATACGTAGAAGTAGCACAAGAATTGGGTCGAGTCTTAGCTGCAAGGAATATGCATTTAGTATATGGCGGAGGCAATCTTGGACTTATGGGGATCGTTTCAAAAGCTGTACAAAAAGGAGGCAGTCAAGTCTTGGGAATCATCCCAAAATCCTTGGCGGAGGCAAATCTAATTGGACCATCAAACGGAGAAGAACTAATCGTGCCAGATATGTCTGAACGACTGGTAGAAATGATTAACCATGTTGATGCTTTTATTGCTTTGCCAGGTGGCTTGGGTACATTGGAGGAAAGTTTTACAGTGTTATCTTGGGCGAACCTGAACATATACCAGAAACCGCTTGGACTGTACAACGTTGAAGGATTTTATGATTTTCTTTGTGTGTTTCTTGATGACGTCCGGAGAAATGGGTTCGTGTCAAAACCTTTAAAAGAACTCCTCTTTACTGCCAGAACTGCTCCGGATCTAATTGACCAAATCTTAGCCTATGAACCACAAATTGACCCTATCATTTCAAAGATAAATTGGTCCGAGGACGATTGTGGTAAGAGGCGTCGGATTAATCTGGATCGTGGTAAGACGCCTAACAGTGAATAAAGGAGTCGCCACCCGGCGCACGTTAGCAGCTCATGCGCATGTTAGGCGTCGCGACGCGCAAAATTACGAAAATGCCATTTTGTCCGTTTTTCACTGTTTTGGCCTCAAAACACCTCCAGAGAGTCCTGAAACTTTAATTATCTACAAAATAACACAAAACACATCAAAATATTCACAAAAATCAAGAATCTATTCAAAATATTAGGTCAAATGAGTGAGAAATAATGATACATTTATCACTCATCACACCCCCAAACCTAACATTTTGCTAGTCCTCGAGCAAAACACATAATAAAATAACATAAACATCTTTAAAATAAAATTTAACTAAGCCACTTTCGTAGGGTTCACGGTTGCATTTAGCGTATGCAACAAGCCTTTAAACCCCTAGGTGTCCCTAGTGGACGAGTTGTAGTCTCGTGAGGGTTTACAGCAATGATACCCAAAAATATTTTACAAAAGTAAAAAAGGTAGAGAAACTAATGCACACAAAACCAAAAAGACAAGAGAAAACATAATAAAGAAGTTAGTGACTAATCAGGTGAAACTTCTACTCCAAGTCACTAGTTGTTTTATTTCTTTCTAAATTACTGAATAAGTAAATTCTCCGATTATATTTACCATTCTCCATATGCACAGCCAACAAAATATTAATCAACTCATTTTTGCCCACAACAGTCATAAGTGCAGTTGAGAAGAAAGTAATATTTTTGTCCTAAAGTTTTATCAGAATTCACACCTTTTTGTAGTAATGGAATAATTTTTTTTGATTTTTCCTTTGATTTTTGATTTTTTTTTTATATACAATATCTTCCATCTATGTAGCGAGTGTTGGGTCGGTGGCTCCCAAACCAGTTGGCTTTAGGGCACCAGGTGTTAAGACACCTGTAGACAACAGAACCTGGGCGACGCTGTTCTAGGCTCGCGGCCTAGTTGGGAAGTATGAAATAACATGGAGTCGCCACCGGTGTGAACCGGGACAAAGATTTAAGGCCGCACTCACCCCTCGCAAGGGAAGACCTCAAACCGTTGGGTTCGGAATGGTCCCTTACTTATGTCACTTGTGATGATATAATTTGTGCAATAAACTAACCGAATCTATTCATCATTCATGCTCAAGGGTACTTAGATCTAACATGCTTTCATCCAAATAATTCCACGCAATGTAACACAACAAGCATATTGAACCATTAAATCAACATGTATAAATCATTACCCAAACGCATCATAAACTAAGAACATGCATAATGAACAACCTAAACATGCTTTAACAAATGAATAAAAAACTAAATTAAACCATTCTTTAAATAATAAACATATAACCTAAAGACTATAACATTCTCAAATACAAATTAGGATGAGACGATATGCGTGCATCTTAAGTGGTACGTGGCATTGTATCCCGAGTGCAGACCATACTACCGTCCATTCGGAGTCGACTATGGAATTTACGTCCGGGTTTCCATCCGATATACCACAAAATAGAACACATATCCCGCTCATCCAACAATCACATCATGCTTCAAACGACTCTCATGCAATTATATATCAAAATAAATAAAACAACAATAAAGAAGATATGTAGAAAGGTGCCCTCAGGTCTAACCTCTTTTGTCGTCTAAGAAAGGGCGTTACACGTCCGTTGGAAGGGTGAATGATCCGCTACTCTTTAGTTCACCAAGTCAACGTCTTTCCTCGCTGTTTTGCTGTTCGGGCTGCTGTTTCAAGTCCATTTCGCTGCTGCTTCGCTGCTACGTTTCAGGTCACTGTCTTGATGGTTTAGCGGACTGTTTTGGGTGATTTTGAAGGCTTAGGGAGGTGCGTTTGTGGGGATTTTTTAGGGAAACTTTATGGAGGTTTTTGGGATGGTGTTTAGGTGATTTTAGGACTGTTTTACGGGTTAAAGACGCAACAAAAACTGACCAGAACAGGGAACGAAACTGTGCAGTTTAAGGTGCAGTGAGGGGTGTTTCGGGACTGTTTTGGGCGCTGAATTGGAGCTGTGAATGGGGGTCTTTTGTGCGACTTTGGGGCTGTATTTGAGGCTTATTTTAAGGTGTTTTAGGGCTGTGAATGGTGGCTGGAACTCGGCAATGGAGGGCTGTGAAAAGGGCTTGGGCGTGAGTGGTGTTGGTGAAGAAGAGAAGATGCGGCAATTGGAGGGCTTGTTGGCTTGGTGTTGTGGCAATGGAGGCTATTGGAAGGGTTTTAGGCATGCAAAGGAGGCTTTACCAAGTGCTTGGACGTGCTTGAGAGAAGGATATGTGCTAGGTTTTGAATGGGGGGTGAAGGCCTCTTTTTATAGGCAAAGAGAGAAGACTTTCCTAATTTGAATAGGAGAAGGATTTCTCATTGATGGTGACATCTCCTAATTTGTATCTCACAAGGAATGAATCTCCTTATTTAGGATGGTGATTGCTTTTGATTTAGGAAAGGGATCTATGAGATTTATTTTAATTAGGAAGGGATTTGACTTGATTTTAGCATGTGATAAATGTGCATATCCATAATCTAGGAAGCCATGGGCGTGAATAAGGCTATATGGACGTGGGCTTTGGTTTGACTTGGTTTGACTTGGGTATTTGGGTTTGGTTTGGGTACTTTGGGTTTGGTAGGTGGTATATGGGGGGTTTTGGGCCTAAGATAAGCTTTGAAACGGAAGTCCAACAAGCAACCGAAGCTAAAAAACGAGGTTAAATCCAACAAAAATTCCATTTTCCAACTTTACCCTTCCAACGTCCGTTTCCCGCGACTTTCATGACTAAAGAGGTAGTTGCCTCCATATGAGACTCATCATTGGGCTAATGTGTAAAAATACAATGCCTACAGTCGCCCCCACTTTGATGGGACTTGTGCAGTGTGTGACAATGACAATCCTATCAAAGTACGTGCAATGCATTTTTACTTACCTGGCTCGCCAGCTGTCACCTGGTCTGCCTGCTGTGCTGAATTGATAATGCTAAACCCCGTACCTAGGGCGTCGTGGTTGCGTCTCCATACCTAGAGTGCCGCAGTGATGATGTTGGTTGTCTGGATGCTAACCCCGTACCTAGGGTGTCGCAGTGACGTCTCCGTACCTAGAGAGCCACAAATGTCTGAATAGTCCACATGACGTACCTGGCGTACTAACCCCGTACCTAGGGCGTCGCTGTGGTCTAAATGCTAACCCCGTACCTAGGGTGTCGCAGTGACGCCTCCGTACCTAGAGTGTCATAAATGTCTGAGTGCTAACCTTGTACCTAGGGTGTCGCGGTGACGTCTCCGTACCTAGAGAGCCACAAATGTCTGAATAGTCCACATGCCGTACCTGGCGTGATAACCCCGTACCTAGGGCGTCGCTGTGGTCTGAATGCTAACCCCGTACCTAGGGTGTCGCAGTGACGTCTCCGTACCTAGAGAGCCACAAATGTCTGAATAGTCCACATGCCGTACCTGGCGTGCTAACCCCGTACCTAGGGCGTCGCTGTGGTCTGAATGCTAACCCCGTACCTAGGGTGTCGCAGTGACGTCTCCGTACCTAGAGAGCCACAAATGTCTGAATAGTCCACATGCCGTACCTGGCGTGCTAACCCCGTACCTAGGGTGTCGCTGTGGTCTAAATGCTAACCCCGTACCTAGGGTTTCGCAGTGACGTCTCTGTACCTAGAGAGCCACAAATGTCTGAATAGTCCACATGTCGTACCTGGCGTGCTAACCCCGTACCTAGGGGGTCGCTGTGGTCTGAATGCTAACCCCATACCTAGGGTGTCGCAGTGACGTCTCCGTACCTAGAGAGCCACAAATGTCTGAATAGTCCACATGCCGTACCTGGCGTGCTAACCCCGTACCTAGGGCATCGCTGTGGTCTGAATGCTAACCTCGTACCTAGGGTGTCGCAGTGACGTCTCCGTACCTAGAGAGCCACAAATGTCTAAATAGTCCACATGCCGTACCTGGCGTGCTAACCCCGTACCTAGGGCGTCACTGTGGTCTTAATGCTAACCCCGTACCTAGGGTGTCGTGGTGACGTCTCCGTACCTAGAGAGCCACAAATGTCTGAATAGTCCACATGCCGTACCTGGCGTGCTAACCCCGTACCCAGGGCGTCGCTGTGATATCTCCATACCCGGAGTGCCGTACCTGGCAAAACTAATCTGATATCTCCATACCCGGAGTGCCGTCCCTGGCAGAAACTGATTTGAACCAATGTGGACCTCGCCCGCAGAATGCCATACCCGGCAGATCTGATGTTGAACCTAATGTGGGCCTCGTCCCCTGAATGCCATACCCGGTAAGTCTATTACTTACCACGATCGTCCTCATACAAATTTATCTTTGAAAGGATAGGGTCAATTTGTAGTTCATAGGCTAAGATTTGGTCAATTAGATCCGGAGCAGTTCTGGCAGTAAATAGGTGTTCTTTTAAAGGTTTTGACACGAACCCATTTCTCCGGGCATCATTAAGAAACATGATGAGTGGTAATTATATCACTATTTCCCACTCATTTAATTTAATATTTTGAATAGTTTCTTGAGTTTTGTGAATATTTTGATGTGTTTTGTGCTATTTTGTAGATAAATAAAGGTTCAGGATATTCTGGAGGTGATTTGTGGCCAAAACAGTGAAAATTGGACAAAGGGGAATTTTGGTAATTTTCAGCGTCGCGACGCCTAACGTGCGCCGAACAATGCTAACATGCACCGGGTGCACAAGTCAGAATTTGAGAAGTTTGACTTTGCTAACGTGCACCGTGCCATGTGTCACCATCACAGCCGATCTGTTAACGTGCGCTGTGCCACGTGTCATCACCCTAAGGTGCCGACAGTCGCCATCGCCACGTGTCGCCACGTGTCACTCAACGTGTCTGCCATGTCATCATTGTTGGAGTTTCTACGGCCCCAAGGATTGAATATAAAGCAATAAATACATGTGAACACATATGAGAAGTTGCGGAATAGTCACATAGTATTGCGTATTTCGATCCAGTATCAAATGATCACATGCAAGGCCTTGGACTGGTATAGTGTCTGCCCCGTACGAATCATATATCAGATTACGAGAAACTAGTCTCTTTATTATCGGATAATCATGTCCAAGTCATATTATCCCGACGGTTGCAACCTTTTAGAGAACCAGTTCTGTATCCATACGCGATCATCATCTCCATATGACTGGAGTGATACTTTCGTCTTGACATCACACCCAACATACTACGATTCTCGATATACCCAGAAGAAGCGTACACAGAAACCGGTTAAAGCCCTGGACGACCAAAACCAAAGTATATTGATTGTCGCAAGTATTAGCGGTGCAAGTCTCAGGTTAAGACCAAATACACCTACCCTGATTTTGGAACTTCCATAGACACATAGTCATACTACCAATGGAATTCAGAGGGGGTCTATCAAGAGCGAAGCTGTTTCCCGTACCATCGGTAAAACACAACCTCCTATTACACTTGCATGAGTATCTTATACCCAAATATATGAGAACTATGTCGTTGTGCCCTCACAACGCGCACAAGTGTAATACTAGTCTTTTAATCATTTATCGATGTCCAATCTCGATAATACTCTGACTAGGGATATTTAATGATTTATCCTTCGTGGACTGATACTGTCTCATATCATTCTCAATCTAGGAACAAATCATAAGGACCTCCTATCATTTATACATCTTGGTGATCTAATCACAAATGATAAGAGTGCAATCTCCTTTGTCACATAGTTAATTTGTACAACAACACCATGATCTGTACAAATAGTGACGCTATGGGTCATAATTGTCCAACAATCTCCCACTTGGCCTATAGCCAGTCACTCGAGTGTCTTACACCCGAACTATGTACGGTTGGATCAAACTACTGAGGAAAGGCTTTTGTCAGCGGATTTGCATGATTATCATCTGAGCGATTTATTCGATCATCACACATCGTCACGATGTATGATCCGAACGAATCAGATGAATATCGAAGTATGTATCTGGATCATTGATGAGACCATTAATTATTTAGCCTGCGATGTAGCCTAGCTCAGCTGCTAAAAGAACTATATCTAATCAAATTAGATTTTTATCGACCCAAATGGCTTCTATTGCTGCCTCTGCTGCAGCAATAACCCACATTTGTTGGTTTATTCGGTAACAGTATCTTGCCTGGAAGATTTCCAACTCACTGTTCCGTTATTCAAACTGTATAGTACCGTTTGTGACTTTTTTAGTCCTTTTATCGTTCTGGAAACTTGTAGCAGTGATCCTAGTCACTTCAAGTTCTCCTTCTCCATAGATTAAGACAGCATCATTAGATCTCTAAGATACTAATGGATGTTCTTAATATCAATCCAGTGACTATCACATGGATTGGCCTGATTGTGAATCCATATGCTCAAAGAGTATGAGACACCAGGTCGCGTACATTTTTCAATGTACGAGTTCTCGGAGAGTTATCTCGAAAGCCAAGCTTTCACCGATTGTTATTATGGGAATATCATTTCCAAGAAATGACATATTATCATTATTTTATAGGACAGCCACTGTCAGTGCGCTCCCACTAACCCTCTTTATATACACAAGAATCATTTCGTTTTGAATTAAATCATAAACTATTATGATTACATCAAAACGATAATTCCAAGAACCTAATGCTTGCTTCAATCCAAGCATGGATTGAATAACCCACAAACCTTGTTTGCTAGTTTTAGTACGACAAAACCGACAGGATGTTGTAAACATCCTCCAAAAGGTTTCTTTTCAGGAAAGCGATTTTCCCGTTCAGCTGACATATTTCATAAATGAAACACGCAGCTTTAGCAAGCATTATCCAAATGGATTTACTGTGGCAACAGGTAAAAGGTTGAATCGTAATCAACATAATGTTGATAATGATACCTTTCCGTTAAAAGCCTAGCTTTATACATTGGTATGTTGCCTTCCATGTAATGTCTTCCTTGAAGACTAATATAGTACCAATAGGCACAATGCCTTTCGGTACTTCAACCAGTATCCAAACTTAGTTGATATACATGGAATCCATTTCGGACTCATGACACTTTGTCATAATAGAGAGTCGATACTTGTATCACTTCCTCATACGTAGTCAGTTGGTATACCTCAAAAGATTGACATCTTTTCGAGGTGAGATCAGAAACCCATATCCCAGGTTGTTTTCTGACTCTCTCCGACTTACGCGGTTCTTGTGTATTCGAAGATTATTGGTATAGTTTCATCATTGATGAACTATTTGTGTTCCATTAAGATTCAGTGCCTAGAACAGTGTTACTCCGATTTTCATCGAGTTTTACTATCCTCCCACTTACCACTACATATCGGTATTCCTCTTAGGAAAACCGCATGGTGAGAAACAATCAAATTTTTCTCTAGTGAGTTGTATAAGTACAATACTTTGGTATCCCTAGGATAACCTACAATTGGCACTTATCCAAATTGGGTTTTAGTTCGGTATCATCTAGACATATGCCTAGCATACCCAAATTATCAGGAATGAGAAACCTGGTTTCTTCCTGTTCATATCTAATATGAAATCTATCAAACAAATTATTATGGAACCTTATTCTAAATAAGTTTTGCATTGTTTATGCTTATCCGTTGAAGGAAATGGTAACTCAGAGCGACTCATGATTAACCTTATCATGTCCAACAAAATTCAATTTATCGGTTCAGATATACCGTCAATATGACGTGTTCCGGGAGGAGTCCTCATTGAACGAGTACTATACTCTTTCAAGTATATGATAAACTTATTGCTTAAGTATTTTCATTACGATCTTACAGTGACGATTTAATACTTTAGCCGATCTGTTTGTCTACTTCGTGTCGAAACTCTAAAAGTTTCCGATTTGTGTTTCTAAAGAAACACATAACCATAACGAGATGCCACATCCGTAAAGGTCACAAATATTCATATCCACTTCTAGCCTAGCTAGATATGGGCCCACTTGCTTCACTATGAATTAGGGTTAACAGATAGGTGGCACTTGCACTTTTACCAAGTAAATGTGTTATATGCACTTTGCCTAATAAACTAGATTCGTAGACTTTATTTGAATAGAATCAAATTTGTCCTATTATCCACTCTTCAAAAGTGTGGATATACGAGTCTTGTTTAATTGTGTCCCTGACAACAATGCCATAAATTAGTTTCTTCTGATCAAATCAGTTTGAGCTATTTGTTTGTCATGTCATATGTTTGAGATTTATTTATATTCAAAATATAAATCATGTTATTCACATCTAATGTGTTTATCTTAATATCATCTTTATATAATAAAACACTTTAGTGTTCTAGAATATAAAGGTAAATCCGCAGCGGATTAAACACTGATATAGAGATAATGTTTCTAGTCAAACTAGTTACATTATAACAGTTTCTAAATTTAAGTACACACCACAAGGGTAGTTCCTAAACTTAGGTATCTACGGTTAAAACAGCGAATTTCGTCTCGTTTCCAATTCGCAGATTAAATCTCAATATGAAGTCAGTATCCTTCTCATAGCAGATTCTGAACATCAGTATATATTTATGTACCACACTAAGTATTTAAAATCTAATTTTAATACTAGTTGTGAACATATTTATGACAAACATATTTGAAGTCAAGAGCCTTGCCCGTCTTCAATTCCTTCATGTCTGCCTTGTCCAAACGGCAGTCACGCTTCTGCGATCCCGTTTGCCATAATTTAGGTAGACATTTTGGGATATGTCCTTTATCTTCCCAGAAGATTATAATGATTTTGCCTTTGCCCTTTTCATATTCCAGAAGCCTTTGGCCAAGCCTTGGGTTTCTAGAATATCGAAGTAAGATGTGCCTTGCGCTACTTGCCTAATTGCAAAGTTTGACTTTGTAACCTTGAGAATAGTCATTAATTCTCCAAGAATTATTTATTGCAATTTAGTACTTCTAAAATCTAAAGATAGATTTATGAAGATCCTTCAATTTCATTATCATACTTTAAGGATCTAATCCTTAGTTCTGATTCATAAATTAATGAGTCTACTATGACAAGCTTAATGGATTAAGCACTAAAATTATCATTACATAAATCTTCCAAAGATTATGCTATACTATTTGCTTAACTCTCCGGGCTTAGGCCTAATATGTTATTTTATCAAATAAAGTACTTATTATTTTCCAGGACCATTCTGAAATTATTCCCAATTTGAAAATTAAACCATTTAAATACATTTTCCTTTTAAGATCATGTTTTAAATGTCAATCTTTCAATTCTATCTTGATTTTAATAGTCTAACTATTTAATCAAAGATTAAGGTACTATTTATTATAATGATTATAATAGTCCAACTATTTAATCAACTATAATTAATTAAATCAAATATATTGATTACTATAATCCAATTATATAACCAACTATAAATGAATTATTTGAATACAGTCCAACTGTTAATTAAAACAACGTTTAAATATTAGTCCAACTAACATTTAATTTATTTGACGAATGATATTTTTTTGAGCACGTATGGCAAGTAATTAAACGAATATTGCAAATTTAAATCTTGCCTCCCACTATTTTTCGGCGAGCCTCTAACCCTCTGTCGAGTACTCGGGAAACCGTGTTTCCTAGCGGGCTAGGATCCCGTTAAATATCACACAATCTTGACTTTGGCCAACAAATTGTATGATAATTAAATCGGTAGATCTCTAAGATCGATTGGATCCAATCCAATTCCTAGATCCAGTAGGGGACATCCAAGTCCAAAACATATATCTTATATATGCCAATACATCCAATGTATTGCCTAACCATTTTCCTCTGAATCAACTAAGCCTTGGCTCTGGCACAACAAACTTAGTGATCCCAGTTAAGCGCGACCCATTGACCATGGAAAGCTTCGTAATCAATGTCGATGGACAAGAAGTGGTCTTGACTTTGGCCAACAAACCACAACTTGGACAAGACACCAATATGTAACAAAGCTCTCGTGATTCAAACACATTCTCGACGGACAAAGGCCTTGACTTTGGCCAACAAGCCAATGCCAGTCTCGGATCTTGAGTAAGAATCATTCAATGGAAGGAAAAACGCTTAATATTTGTGAGGGTTTTTCTCGCGTGCAAATTGGCAACCAATTTATTATCTTTGTTAAGGTCTCATCATCATACACCCTTAAACATGCATTCTAACACATAATAAGCGCATATGATAAAATAATAATCATATACGGATGTGTATACTTTACACATTGATCCTAGATCAATCTCTCTCCATTTCCTCTCTCCCGCTAGCACAAATATTGCTTCTACTCTTACACTACACTTCTAAAGAAACCTCATTTACATTGAGGGGAATAGGTGAGAAGAGAATACAAAGAATAAGGAGGTAATAAGGCTGGACACGCAGGTCCAATTTAATAAATCAAATTTATTACAAAAATTTCTAAAATTGTCCCACCCATCTAATATCCGTCCGATATACATTATTCATGCATCGCAACCATGTATTCACACAAGCATGTTATCAATCAATCTAATCAAATTAATTAATCTGATAATTAGTGACCATCCAATGTTCAAACAACGATTTGATTTTGCTCGAGTCAAACTCGTTTTGCGAATAAGTACTCAAGTACGAATTCTTGAATTAAATTAAACTACACAATTAAATCCAATTCAATTTGTATTTAATTCTAATTCACTATTTAATTCCAAATTAAATACTACACTTTATTAATAAACCTTTACGACTTAAATTCCAAATTTAATCGTTACGAGTCTCAAAGCCCGATTAACGTCCAACGTCAATTTAATTAAAGTCCAATGGGCTTTTAATTAATTTCTTAAGGTGTGGACTTTTGGTCAACTCGGGTCAAACCGAATAACCAAAGTCCAATCCGGGAATTACCCCATAAGCCTAGAAATCAATTTAGGCCCATTAGGCCCAATTAAACTTTAAAGGTCCATTAGTCGCATTTGGGCTTTATGGAAGCTGTTTTGGGCCCAATTGGATCCAACCAATCTAGCCTAAACCTAACTTAGTACAACCAAGCCCAATAAGCCCATTTACAACTTTAAAAGTCCAATTTCCAAAATTAGGCCCATTTCAATTAAATTACAAAATCCAATTTTACAATTTAATTACCTAAAGTGTATAACACAATTAATCACCCAAATCAATATTTCTAAAACATCAATTCGCCTAATTAATCATGCTTATCATTATTAAATTATGTCCAACACAATTTAACAAAAATCAAACCCATATACCATGCTACATGTCTCGGCATTAAGGGGATTTTTATGTCTAATTTAAATTCAATCCAATTAAATCCAAATCAACATTAAATCAACATCCCCAATTGATTTCCAACACATCCAATGATCAAAAAATCAAAAATCCAAGACATTTAGGGCTAGTAAATATTCGGCCACACTAAAATTTTGGGCAAATTTGTTCCAAAAAAATTTCAACAAATTGATATAATCAATCCTCAATTAAAACACATTTAAGCATATTCATTCATCCAATTTCATAAATCATGCTCAAACACATTTTTACCCAAATTTTAAGCCCTAAAATATTTTCATGCTCAACCTTGCTCTAATATCATTGTTGGAGTTTCTACGGCCCCAAGGATCGAATATAAAGCAAGAAATACATGTGAACACATACGAGGAGTTGCGGAATACTCACATCGATCGTTTGAGCGACGCGGCAACGAACAAAATAATTTTCTGCCCACTGTGAAGCTCACGGCAGTGAGCTGCTGCAGTCCACCATTTTTGGCCATTGTTGCTCCTTGAACAAGATCCAAGCTTCGTCAAATGATTCCAAGCTCATGGGTGGACTTCCCTATCACCTTCGCATGTCTCTCGGAGTGCTAGCTCTTGATGATTTTGCCGTAAAATCATCGCACTTGTGCTTCCCTTGCTCACGGTTTTTAGGTAGAAAAACCAGTGAAGAAATGCCCACCATGGGCGTGAGAGAGAAGAGAGAAAAGAGAGGAGAGAGATGGATTTATGTATTATGTTAATTGATTTCTAAAATCAATTAAACATATACCAAAAATTTTGAATTTCAAAAAGTCAAAAGTACAAGCTTTAAAGCTTCCATCTACCACCATCAATCAATCAATCAATGAATAGTGATTGGTGTCAATCACTCAAAGTGAAAGACATCTATCACTCGATTGACGAATGATGTGACGCTAGATGCGACTAGCAATTTGACGCTTGATGCTACTTGCGTGCCGCACTCGAATTCGAAATGCGAATGCGCTCACAAAATACTCTCGGGGTCGGGTTAGCTAATTCCAAATTAAAGAATTTTCCGTTGCGACGTATTTAAATGATTATGCCTAGCGAAATCACTATTCACGTCACTAACGAATTAATTCTAAATTAACTCGTTTTCCCGAATTAAAATCTAATTTTAATTCCGCGTCGAAATCCAATTTCGTATAATATATCGAATATATTATTTTATCGTTTAATTCCAAATTAATCGTTATCTCTCTTTAATTGATATTTTATCCCAGATAAAATATCTCCGCAATTAATCCTAGATTAATTTTCTCTCTCATCTAATTAATCCCAGATTAATTAAAAGTGCGAGTCATACGTCATCGGTGAATCTTCGGGAAGCGACCCATGAGATCCCCGGATATGTTGGCAGTAAATACGGTCGTTGGACTATCCGAACACGTAAGTACCTCGTACTACGTTTGTACCGATTTACAAGACAAGGTTGGCTTCTAGCAAAGGGCCATGCCTACCCAATTCTCAAGAAATATCCTTACAGGATTAAATGATCTATATCAGACGTAGTATACATAGTATTACGTATGTCGATCCAGTATCAGATGATCACATGCAAGGCCTGGGGCTGGTACAGTGTCTGCTCCGTACGAAGCATATATCGGATTACGAGCAACTAGTCTCTTTATTAACGGATAATCATGACCAAGTCATATTATCCCGACGGTTGTAACCTTTTAGAGATCCAGTTCTGTATCCCTACACGATCATCATTTTCATATGACTGGAGTGATACTTCAGTCTTGACATCACACCCAACACACTACGATTCTCGATATACCCAGAAGAGGCGTACACAGATATCGGTTAAAGCCCTGGACGACCAAAAGCAAAGTATATTGATTTTCGCAAGTATTAACGGTGCAAGTCTCAGGTTAAAACCCATGATTTTGAACTTCCATAGACACATAGTCATACTACCAATGGAATTCTGAGGGGGTCTATCCAGAGCGAAGCTGTTTCCCGTACCATCGGTAAAACACAACATCCTATTACACTTGCATGAGTATCATATACCCAAATAGTGACGCTATGGGTCATAATTGTCCAACAATCATCCACATCACCGGTTGACCGAGTCAAAGTGCCATGTCATCGCCACATCATCATCAACCAATCACAGCGTGCCACGTGTCACAAACTTATGGTGCCGACAATCCTTTTAGCCACGTCAGCGCCATGTCAGCGCAATTATTGAATCAAATTATCCGTAATCGCCACGTCAGCAGATAAGAATCTGAACCGGCCAATCACATGTTGACACGTCATCGCGTCGCGACGCAAGAACAAACTTGGCGTCGCGACGTGGGGAGCTTATTGGGGCCTATAAATTGAGCTCGAAATTTCAGTTTTAGATGTATCTTCCTCTCTAAATTCTCTGATGTAAATAGGGAGTTTTCTATCTAGTTTCTTTTAAATTTCAGTTTTGTAATAAATTTTAATTACGTTCTGTAATAATAGTAATTTACTTTATTTACTTTTTATAGTTTTTACTATTCAACCAAGTGGAGGTAACTTCCCCCTGCTAGGGTGAAAGGTAATTCTTTTACTATTTCTATTTAGATTAATCTCCCTTAAATATAATATATTCACTATTTAAAATATTGACTTAATGAGTATACCGCTATATTGGTCGGTTGGTAATTCATTTTAAACTGGTTTAAACCTGACTAAGCAAGGATACCGCCAGATTGGTCGGTTGGTAATTAAATTTTCTTACCGCCTATATGGCAGGTTTATTTTGGTTCCGCCTTTATGACTTATTGGACTTAATTTGACTTAATCAGGTTACCGCCTATATGGCTGGTTGGTAAAATAATCACAAGTTAATATATTATATTAATAGAGATATCTAAATAGTAAATAGTAAAAGTTGATCATTTTACCTTAGCATTTTATTTTATTGTAATTTACTTTTCAGCTTTTACTTTACCGCAATTACTTTTCAACATTCTTACTTTATGTCTTTTACTTGTAATTTTTTACTATCCCTAGTTATGTGTCGTAACTAAGTTAGTTATCTGGGGTTGTGATGAATTTTAATATCACCGATTTATAAGGGGTTATTTTATAGTTTGGGTAATTTAAAGGTTTACTTATTAAGTCTTAAGCTTAATGCGTCTTGTTAATTGGCCACTAATAAGATTGATCTGGTAAATCTAAAATAAACTTGACAAAGGAATTTTAGGTTTCAGCCTTAGACTTAATAGCTCACGATCTTCCTTGAGGATAGATAACCCTTTAATAGATTTCCTTACAGGATTGACATATACCTGTCGAGCGTGGGTAACCATAATTGGAACTTAAACTTAATGAATCCAGGTAATTTTGTTGACATAGACATATGGTTCAATTGGGTTAAACTGGGTATTTGCGTCTGACCATCGACAGAGGCTTTCCCATAATTTAGTGTTCCAGGTTAGTAAACCGATATATTGCACAAACATAAAATAATCACTTCATCTTTAAAATGATATTGGAAGAAATCACAACCTTAGATAGTTTTTAATATTGAATTTTCTTAAACCTATTTTCGTGCAATTTTATCTACTTGTTTTTTTAAATTTAAAATCTTCACCATTTCAAATCAATCAATCAACCTGTTAGATACTAGTAATCATTTGACCTTATAAAATTAATAGATTAGGTATTAAGTCCTCGTGGGATCGATACTTTTTATACTACTTGAACGATCTGTGCGCTTGCATTATACGCGTTTGTGTAAGTATTGTGATTTGGTGTGATTTAATTTTGTGTCCTCGTGGGGTTCATTTGAGCGACAAAAAGAAAGTGTCACACTTTCAGATCCAGCCTAACGTTCAAGAAGTCACGTCTAGCTGACGAGGTTAAACTTAGCGCTCGTAGGGAGGCAACCCATGCAATTTTTGTATATATTGTGATTTGGTGTGATTTAATTTTGTGTGTTTAGTTTTTGCAGATTAAGTCCTTTCAAGATGGAAGAAGCTCTTGCAAATCTTCACAAGCAATTTCCTTCTCTCCCTCAAAAATCTCTGATGAAAGTCTACAAAGCTCGCTTGGAACGGATGAGGTTACTGATGATCAAAGGTATTTCTACTAACATTTGTTGGATTATTGATGCACGGGTCCGATTGGCAGGTGAGTCTTCTTACTCTTTTATTTCACATCTGTCTGGTTTATGAAGGAACACCTATGCTAAAAAGAGAAGAGCTAAAAGAATGTGTGTTTGTTATAAATGTGCTCGTATGTTTTATGATACTCGTTGGCGTTCTTTAGGAATGGTGTCTGATAACCGCGAAGATAAGATTAATTTTATCTGGGATGGCTTGAGTAAGGAGTCTTTGGATGATATATCTAAAACTCTTGAGATGCATCCCAGTGGATATGTGGATCACGAAATTCATGTATTATATGCACAATTTCAAAAAGAAAGACAACAATTAAGTCTCAGGAATCTGACTCAAAAAGATCCTGTTTTCCAATTTGTAAGAAAAATGGATGTGAAGCTTGTCCCTGACGTATAAACGTCAATCAAGCCGCTACATTTCTTGTACATATTATATCTCTTTGTCTTTTCCTAATAATTGTAATTTATTTTGTTGTTTTCTTTTATTTTCTCCGACAGGATCCAAACCTTTTTGACTATCACGATTTATTTTACTGTTTAACTAATATTGTCATTTGGCAGGTACTAGTGCTATTATTTTACTCACCCTTTTTGAAGACATCCAGAGTAAAACATGGAAGCCACTTCAAGAAGACGAGTTGAAAACATCTGTATGTTTTGCGGTACTAGTGTTGGTGTTAAGCCACAATACGTAGAAGCAGCAAAGGAATTGGGTCGAGTCTTAGCTGCAAGGAATATGCACTTAGTATATGGAGGAGGCAATCTTGGACTTATGGGGATCGTTTCAAAAGCTTACAGGAAGGAGGCAGTCAAGTCTTGGGAATCATCCCAAAACCCTTGGCGGAGGCAAATCTTATTGGACCATCAAACGGAGATGAACTGATCGTGCCGGGTATGTCTGAACGATTGGTAGAAATAATTAACCGTGCTGATGCTTTTAGCTTTGCCAGATGGCTTGGGCACATTGGAGGAAATTTTTACAGTGTTATCTTGGGCGAAACCTGAACATACACCAAACCGCTTGGACTGTACAACGTTGAATGATTTTATGATTTTCTTTGTGTGTTTCTTGATGATGCCCGGAGAAATGGGTTCGTGTCAAAACCTATGAAAGAACTTCTCTTTACTGCCAAGAACTGCTCCGGATCTAATTGACCAAATCTTAGCCTATGAACCACAAGTTGACCCTATCCTTTCAAAGATAAATTGGTCCAAGATGATCGTGGTAAGAGGCGTCGGATTAATCTGGATCTTAACATTTAACTTTTCGTGTAGAATTTCAGCTAACCAGGTATTTTCTTTTAACTCTTCTTCTACTGTTTAAAACATTGGGGACAATGTCTCATTTAGGTTTGGGGGAGGGAATTAGTGGATCAGTACCTTGTTTTTAGTTTGTGTGTTGTTTTTATTTTTAGTCCAAATTTTTTCGAAAAATACAAAAAAAAATTGAAAATTTTTCAAAAAATACAAAAATATTTTTTGTTTTTTGTTTTATTTTGACTAAAAAGGAAAATTGGTAAGTGATAGCTGGGTAAGGAGTTTTCACTCCTGAGCCGTATCTTAACCTATTTCGGAACAAGTTAATTTTTTTATTTCCTTTTGAATTATTTAATTTGTGAATTCTCCAGAAAACTGACTAAAATGGATCTTCATATGCTCAGTTGGCAGGTATTATCAACATGCATGGTAACATACGGACATGAGCTAAAATTTAAAAGTTTGTAATATTCAGTGCTCTAGTTTAATTGGAGGAAACATCTCAAAAAGTGATGGAGTAAAAAAATCAAAGAAAAAATCAGAAAAATCAGAAAAATTATTCCATTGCTACAAAAGGGTGTGAATTCTAAATAACTTTAGGACAAAAATATTACTCTCTTATCAACTGCACTTGTGACTGTTGTGGGCAAAAATGAGTTGTTTAATATTTTGTTGGTTGTGTATATGGAGAATGATAAATATAATCGGAGAATTTACTTATTCAGTAATTAGAAATAAAGAAAACAACTAGTAACTTGGAGTAGAAGTTTCACCTGATTAGTCACTAACTTCTTTATTCTATTTTCTCTTGTCTTTTTGCTTTTTTGTGCATTAGTTTTACTACCTTTCTACTTTTGTGAAATGTTTTGGGGTATCATTGCTGTAAACCCTCACGAGACTACAACTCGTCCACTATGGACACCTAGGAGTTTAAAGGCTTGTTGCATACGCTAAATGCAACCGTAATCCCTACGAAAATGGCTTAGTTAAATTTTATTTTAAAGATGTTATATTATTTTATTTTGTGTTTTGCTCGAGAAATAGCAAAATGTTAGGTTTTGAGGTGTGATGAGTGGTAATTATATCACTATTTCCCACTTATTTAACTTAATAGTTTGTATAGTTTCTTGAGTTTTATGAATATTTTGATGTGTTTTGTGCTATTTTGTAGATAAATAAAGTTTCAGGACATTCTGGAGGTGATTTGGGGCCAAAACAGTGAAAATTGGACAAAAGGGCATTTTGGTAATTTTCCGCGTCTCGACTCGCAAGCCTTCGGCGTCGCGACACCTAACGTGCACAGAACAATGATAACATGCACCGGGTGCACAAGTCAGAATCTGAGAAGTTTGACTTTGCTAACGTGCGCCGTGCCACGTGTCACCACCACAACCGATCTGCTAACGTGCGCTGTGCCACGTGTCATCATCCTACGGTGCCGACAGTCGCCATTGCCACGTGTCACCATGTGTCACTCCACGTGTCTGCCACATCATCATCCATATCACCGTTTGATCTAGTCAAAGTGCCACATCATCGCCACATCATCATCCAACAACAATCACAGCGTGCCACGTGTCACAATCTTATGGTGCCGACAATGCCTTTCGCCACGTGTCGCCACATCAGCGCCACGTCAGCACAATTATTGAATCTAATTATCTGCAATCGCCACGTCAGTAGATAAGAATCTGAACCGGCCAATCACGTGTTGACACGTCATCGCTTAGCGACGCGGGGAGCTTATTGGGGCCTATAAATTGAGCTCGAAATTTCAGTTTCAGATGTACCTTCCTCTCTAAATTCTCTATGTAAATAGAGAGTTTTCTATCTAGTTTCTTTTAAATATCAGTTTTGTAATAAATTTTAATTACGTTCTGTAATAATAGTAATTTACTTTCTTTACTTTTTACAGTTTTTACTATTCAACCTTGAGGAGGTAATTCCCCCTTGCTAGGGTGAAAGGTAATTCTTTTACTATTTCTATTTAGATTAATCTCCCTTAAATATAATATATTCTCTATTTAAATATTGACTTAATGAGGATACCGCTATATTGGTTGGTTGTTAATTAATTTTAACTGGTTAAACCTGACTAAGCAAGGATAACCGCCAGATTGGTCGTTGGTAATTAAATTTTCTTACCGCCTATATGGCAGGTTTATTTTGGTTCCGCCGTTATGGCTCGTTGGACTTAATTTGACTTAATCAGGTTACTGCCTATATGGCTGGTTGGTAAAAAATCACAAGTTAATATATTATATTAAGGGATATATCTAAATAGTAAATAGTAAAAGTTCATCCTTTTACCTTAGCATTTTATTTTATTGTAATTTACTTTTCAACTTTTACTTTACCGCAATTACTTTTCAGCATTCTTACTTTATGTCTTTTACTTTTAAGTTTTTACTAGCCCTAGTTATGTGTCGTAACTAAGTTAGTTATCTGGGTTGTGATGAATTTTAATATCACTGGTTTATAAGGGGTTATTTTATAGTTTGGGTAATTTAAAGGTTTAATTATTAAGTCTTAAGCTTAATGCGTCTTATTAATTGGCCACTAATAAGATTGATCTGGTAAATCTAAAATAAACTTGACAAAGGAATTTTAGGTTTCAGCCTTAGACTTAATAGCTCACGATCTTCCTTGAGGATAGATAACCATTTAATAGATTTCCTTACAAGATAGACATATACCTGTCAGGCGGGGGTAGCCATAATTGGAACTTAAACTTAATGAATCCAGGTAATTTGGTTGACATAGACATATGGTTCAATTGGGTTAAACTGGGTATTTGCGTCTGACCATCGACAGAGGCTTTCGCATAATTTAGTGTTCCAGGTTAGTAAACCGATATATTGCATAAACATAAAATAACCACTTCATCTTTAAAATGATATTGGAAAAAATCACAACCCTAGATAGTTTTTAATATTGAATTTTCTTAAACCTATTTTCGTGCAATTTTATCTACTTGTTTTTTTAAATTTAAAATCTTCACCATTTCAAATAAATCAATCAATCTGTTAGATACTAGTAATCATTTGACCTCATAAAATTAATATATTAGGTATTAAGTCCTCGTGGGATCGATACTTTTTATACTACTTGAACGATACGTGCGCTTGTGTTATACGCGTGTGTGTAAGCATCGGTCAAAACATACAAAGAAAATCATAAAATCCTTCAATGTTGTACAGTCCATGCGGTTTCTGGTGTATGTTCAGGTTCGCCCAAGATAACACTATAAAAATTTCCTCCAATGTACCCAATCCACCTAGAAAAGCAATAAAAGCATCAGCACGGTTAATCATTTCTACCAATCGTTCAGACATACCTGGCACAATTAGCTATTCTCTGTTTGATGGTCCAATAAGATTTGCCTCCGCCAAGGGTTTTGGGATTATTCCCAAAACGTGACTGCATCCTTCCTGTACGGCTTTTGAAATGATCCCATTAGTCCAAGATTGCCTCCGCCATATACTAAGTGCATATTCCTTGCAGCTAAGACTCGACCCAATTCATGTGCTGCTTCTACGTATTGTGGCTTAACACCAACACTAGTACCGCAAAACACACAGATGTTTTCAACTCGTCTTCTTGAAGTGGCTTCCATGTTTTACTCTGGATGTCTTCAAAAGTGCAATGATGAGTTGAATTTATAATACTTGAAAACGGTTAGTAAAATAATAACACTAGTACCTGCCAAATGACAATTATTAGTTAACAGTAAAATAAATCGTGATAGTCAAAAAGGTCTGGATCTTGTCGGAGAAAGTAAAAGAAAACAACAAAAAAATTCACAATTATTAGGAAAAGACAAAGAGATATAATATGTACAAGAAATGTTGCGGCTTGATTGACGTCTATGCGACAGAGACAAGCTTCCATCCAATTTTCTTATAAATTGTTAAACAGGGTCTTTTTGAGTCAGATTCCCAAGACTTAACTGTTGTCTTTCTTTTTGGAATTGTGTATGTAATTTGCGAAAGGCTATGTGAACATATCCACTGGGATGCATCTCAAGAGTCGAAGATATATCATCTAAAGACTCCTTACTCAAGCCATCCCTAATGAATTTAATTTTGTCTTCACGATTATCAGACACCATTCCTAAAGAACGACAACGAGTATTGTAATTCCAGCGTGCACATTTGTAACAAATACCCATTTGCTTAGCTCTACGTATCTTTGCATAGGTGCTTCTTCCAAAACCATGCTGATGTGAAATAAAAGAGTCAGAAGACTCACCTGCCAATCGGACCCGTGCTTCAATTACCCAACGAATGTCATTAGGAACACCATGGATCATGAGTAGTCTCATCCGTTCCAAGCGAGCTTTGTAAACTTTCATAAGAGAGTTTTGAGGGAGAGAATGAAATTGCTTGTGAAGATTTGCGAGAACTTCTTCCATCCTGAAATGTCTTAATCTGCAAAAACTAAACACATCAAATTAAATCACACCAAATCACAATATATACACAAATTGCATGGGTTGCCTCCCTGCTAGCGCTAAGTTTAACGTCGTCAGCTAGACGTGACTTCTCGAACAATAAGCTGGATCTGAAAGTGTGACACTTTCTTTTTGTTGCTCAAATGATTCTCCCCAATAGTGCTTGACACACTGACTGTTAACCTTGAATGTTTCATTGGTGTTGGGATCCAGTAACTCAACAGCTCCATATGGTAAAACCTGAGTGATCACAAATTGACCTGACCACCTTGATTTCAACTCTCCAGGGAAAAGTTTCAACCGTGAATTGTACAACAACACTTGCTACCTTGGTTCCAACTGTCTGTGCACTATTTTTCGATCATGCCATTTCTTGGTCTTTTCTTTGTACAATCTGGCATTCTCATAAGCCTGTAAGTGAAATTCCTCCAATTCGTTGAGTTGGTGGAGTCTTTTCTCTTCTGCAACTTGTGGATCAAGATTCAACTTCTTTAGTGCCCAGTACGCCTTCTGTTCAAGCTCAACTGGCAGATGGCACTCTTTCCCAAACACCAATCGATATGGGGACATACCAATGGGTGTCTTGTAAGCTGTTCGGTAGGCCCATAATGCGTCATCCAATTTTGTAGACCAGTGTTTCCTTGTTGATCCAACGGTTCTCTCTATGATTCTTTGATCTCCCTGTTTGAAACTCCAACTTGTCCATTTGAATATGGATGGTAAGTAGTGGAAACCTTGTGAGTAACTCCGTATTTGGATAGGAGTACATCGAAGTATTTGTTGCAGAAATGTGTGCCACCATCACTGATAATTGCCCGAGGTGTTTCAAACCGAGTGAAAATGTTCTTTTTCAGGAATTTGATCACCACTTTTGAATCATTGGATAGTAGTGCAATTGCTTCAACCCATTTGGAGACGTAGTATACAGCAACCAGGATGTACAGGTTTCCGAATGATGGAACAAAGGGTCCCATGAAATCTATACCCCACACATCGAATATCTCAACTTCCAGAATATTTTACAACGGTCCTTCATTTCTCCTCAAAATATTCCCCATTCTCTGGCACCTGTCACATTGAAGAGCAAAAGATAAGCATCTTTAAAAAGAGTGGGCCAAAAGAAACCTGATTGTAAGACTTTGGCTGCAGTTTTATTTCCGCTGAAGTGTCCACCGTATGGTGACAAATGAAAGTGTTGCAGAACACTGTTGACCTCCTCATGTGGAACACACCATATCGATAATTGATCAGTACACCGTTTGAATAGGTACGGCTCATCCCAGACATAGTGTTTGACTTCTTTGAAGAATTTCTTCCGTTGCTGAGTTTTCCATTCCAACGGCCATTTTCCTGACACAATGTAGTTGACATAGTCAGCATACCAAGGAGCATCTTGTTGTTTCATGGCGAACAACTGTTCATCTGGAAAAGTTTCTTTGATTGACAGTTCTTTGCCAGCTGTTTCTCCACTCTCGGGCCTCGATAAGTGATCTGCCACTTGGTTTTCTGTCCATTTCCTGTCTCTGATCTCCATGTCAAATTCTTGTAGAAGAAGTATCCAACGGATCAATCTGGGTTTGGCATATTTCTTCGTGATCAGATATTTGATTGCTGAATGATCTGTGTAGACCACTACTTTGGGACCCAACATATAGGAGCGGAATTTGTCAAAAGCGTACACAACTGCGAGTAACTCATTCTCAGTGGTTGTGTAGGTGAGTTGAGCTTCATTCAGAGTTCTGCTGGAGTAGTAAATGGTGTGAAAAATCTTTGCTTTGCGTTGTGACGTTCCATACCAACATATTATACTGCCTTTTATGAAATAGTCCCAATAGTTATACATATTATTTCCTCAAAAGATGCCCAGTGTCGAAACTAGAGAACCTTCAAAGTACTTGATGCAACTTAAATCCGACCGTTTGAATAAATGATCTGAACCAGACTCAAAGTGTGTGTGTGCCAAGGTTCTTTTGCAGCTTGATCCTTAGGTAAGCCAACTCGATGATTTTGTTTTAAAGGATGGGATCGATGGGTCAAACCATAGGTGTTGGAATATGGATTGTTCCCCTGTCTGTTGAAATTGTTGACATAGATCACTGTCTCTTCTTGTTGGTTGTAAGATTCTGAGTCAGTTACTCCTCCAAATGGTGAACTTGTGGATCCACCATTAACTTTCATGTTGAGAGTTTCCAGATTTTTGCAAATCACATCCAGCTTGGAATTCAGTGCTGTGTTGGCTCCAACTTCATAAATTCCTGCAATTCTTTGGATCATGCTCCTTTCTGTTGGCCATAAAGAATTGTTGTTGGCCATTTCTTCAATTAAGTCCCAAGCCTGATCTTCTCATTTTTCCATCAAAGCTCCTCCAGCACCAGCATCAATTGTGGTTCTCATTATTCCAGAAAGTCCATTGTAGAAGGTTTTGACTTGTAGCCACTTTGTGATCTCATGATGAGGATATTTCCGGAGTAAATCCTTGAATCTTTCCCAAGCTTCGCAAAGGGATTCTGAATCTTGTTACATGAAGGATGTGATGTCATTCCTCAACTTTGCAGTTCTGGCTGGTGGAAAGTACTTTGCAAGGAATTTGGTGGCTAGAGTATTCCAAGTTGTGATGGAACCTGCTGGTAGTGAATGTAGCCAAGCTTTAGCTCTGTCCTTCAAGGAGTATGGAAAAACACGCAGTCTCATTGTTTCTTCAGCTGCTCGGTTGTAATTGAAAGTACTGCAAACTTCCAGGAAGTTGCTGATGTGGGCATTAGGATCTTCAGTTGCATTTCCCCCAAACTGTACTGACTGCTAAATCATTTGGATGCATGTTTTGATGTCACACGCATTTTCTGGTAAAGGAGGAAGTACAATACAGGAAATGAAGCCGTCGACCACCGGAATACTTCTGTCTCGAATGGGTATTGGTTGTGCAACCTCCAAAGGTTCAGGTTCCATCTTGACTGAAGCTTCTTGGCCTTCTCGCCTTTCATTTCTCAACTGTCTGATGGTTCTTTCAATTTCTGGGTCGAGCGGTCGGAGTTCAAAGCTTCTGGTTCGTCTCATGTAGTTACTAAGAACCTGAAACACAAGAAAACAAAAATAATAAGTAAAAAGAAATTAGATACAAGTAACGGTATCTAACCTCAAAACTAATAGTAAAAGATAAATAAGTCCCCGGCAACGGCGCCAAAAACTTGACCGGTGCGTAATCACACACGTATAACGCAAGCACACGTATCGTTCAAATAGTATAAAAAGTATCGATCCCACGAGGACTTAATACCTAATCTATTAATTTTATGAGGTCAAATGATTACTAGTATCTAACAAGTTGATTGATTGATTTGAAATGGTGATGATTTTAAATTTAACGAGTAAATAAAATTGTACGAAAGTTGGTTAAAGAAAATTCAATATTTAGGAAACTATCTAGGGTTATGAATCTTTCTAATATCTTTTAAAAGATGAAGTGGTTATTTCATGTTTGTGTAATAAATCGGTTTACTAACCTGGAACACTAAATTATGCGAAAGCCTCTGTCGATGGTCAGATTCAAATACCATGTATAACCCAATTGAATCATATGTCTATGTCAACCAAATTACCTGGATTCATTAAGTTTAAGTTCCAATTATGGCTACCCCCGCCCGACAGGTATATGTCTATCCTGTAAGGAAATCTATTAAAGGGTTATTTGTCCTCAAGGAAGATAGTGGGCTATTAAGTCTAAGGCTGAAACCTAAAATTCCTTTGTCAAGTTTATTTTAGATTTACCTGATCAATCTTATTAATGGCTAATTAACAAGACGCATTAAGCTTAAGACTTAATAAGTAAACCTTTAAATTACCCAAACTATAAAATAACCCCTTATAAACCGGTGATATTAGAAGTCATCACAACCCCAGATAACTAACTTAGTTACAACACATAAGTAGGGCTAGTAAAAACTTAAAAGTAAAAGACATAAAGTAAGAATGCTGAAAAGTAAATTACAATAAAATAAAATGCTAAGGTAAGAGGATCAACTTTTAGTATTTACTATTTAGATATCTCCTTTATATAATATATTAACTTGTGATTATTTTACCAACCAGCCATATAGGCGGTAACCTGATTAAGTCAAATTAAGTCCAACCAGCCATAAAGGCGGAACCCAAATAAACCTGCCATATAGGCGGTAAGAAAATTTAATTACCAACCGACCAATCTGGCGGTATCCTTGCTTATTCAGGTTTAAACCAGTTTAAAATGAATTACCAACCGACCAATATAGCGGTATCCTCATTAAGTTAAAATTTAAATAGTGAATATATTATATTTAAGGGAGATTAATCTAAATAGCAATAGTAAAAGAATTACCTTTCACCATAGCAGAGGGAAGTTACCTCCTCATGGTGAATAGTAAAAACTGTAAAAGTAAAGAAAGTAAATTACTATTATTACAGAACGTAATTAAAATTAATTACAAAACTGAAATTTAAAAGAAACTAGATAGAAAACTCTATATTTACATCAGAGAATTTAGAGAGGAAGGTACATCTGAAACTGAAATTTCGAGCTCAATTTATAGGCCTCAATAAGCTCCCGGCGTCGCGACGCCAAGTTTGTTCTTGCGTCGCTACGCGATGACGTGTCAATGCGTGATTGGCTGGTTTCAGATTCTTATCTGCCATGTGTCAATTCGGATAAATGAGTCAATAATTAAGCTGATGTGGCACTGATGTGGCGATGACGTGGCACTGACATGGCGACACGTGATGAAAATGATTGTCGGCACCGTAGGATTACGACACATGGCACGCTGTGATTGGTTGATGATAACGTGGCATTTTGACTCGGTCAACCGGTGATGTGGATGATGACATGGCAAACACGTGGAGTGACACGTGGCGACACGTGGTGATGGCTATTATCGGCACTGTAGGATGATGACACGTGGCATAACGCACGTTAGCAGACCGGCTGTGATGGTGACACGTGGCACGGCGCATGTCAGCAAATCAAACTTCTCAGATTCTGACATGTGGACCCGGCACACGTTAGCATGGATCGGTGCACGTTAGGCGTCGCGACGCCAAAAGCTTGCGCGTCGCAACGCGCAAAATTATGAAAATGCCATTTTGTCCGTCTTCACTATTTTGGCCCCAAATCACCTCCTGAGAGTCCTGAATCTTTATTTATCTACAAAATAACACAAAACACATCAAAATATTCACAAAACTCAAGACACCATACAAAATATTAAGTTAAATGAGTGGGAGATATTGATATAATTACCATTTATAACCCTTCTTACCCACGATGGTGTCATATATCATGAAGTCGTTTTCACTCAGGGTGGCGGATCGTTATATGGCATCATCACTCGTTGGCACGTACCTTAGGGTATAAAAAAGGCGCGTTCAGTTTGTCGTTCGAATCCTTGATTGGGGAGACCTAGTTGTGAGCAACCCTTCACCGGCGAGAGCCTTTATCCATACCCTTATAAGCCCACATATGAACCTTAGTTATATGTTCCATAGAAGTTACCATTTATTCTTGTGTTTGAGACCATTATCATTTGGATCCATTTGGACCTCTCGTCATGGGATTCGAACTTGTTGGGCCATTTAAACTGAGACAAGTTTATATCTTGTGATGATTGGGCCAAAAGTTTTCAAAATAACGATGAGCCACCTTGTGTTTGGGACCATTGTCATTTGGATCCATTTGGACCTCTTGTCATGGGATACGAACTTGTTGGGCCATTTAAACTGGGAAAGTTTATATCTTATGATGATTGGGCCAAAATTTTCAAAATAATAATGGGCCACCTTGTGTTTAGGCCCCATATCGTTTGAAGTTATTTAGCCACTTTATCGCAAAAATGTAAACCTGTTGGGCCTTTTTCAACTGGGACAAGTTTACACCTCGCGATAACCTGATTGAATACTTTAAAATGATAACGGGCCAACTTGTATGAAAACCTTGATGGGCTTAGAAGGTCCAAACATGATCCGAATATGCCAAACGCATGAGTCCGATATCCGCACTGGCTTTCATCCAGGAAAGGTACGCCTTGTTACGGCCTATTGTTATACCTTTGGATATCTCCAAGTCCATCCCCACAACCATGATTACCGAGGGCCCAATTCATCGTTTATAGACAATGGCACGATCCCTATAATAGGCTTAGTAAATATTGTAAATGGGCGATCTTTATCTTTTACCGATGGAAATGGACTGAGGTAGCCAGATTCACCCTTGTAGCATAAGAGAGAAAAATTTTGTGTACCTATATTGGTGCATAAAACTAGCCATACCTAGGAAAGAAATGGACTTATCTTGAGTGTGGGAGGAATAAGGTCGGAAGGATATATGCTGTTTTGATAACCACATGCATCTCAGGGATCTCATACATACACTCATCATGCTAACTCCTTGACTTAAAAGCCATCATAGATATTCGTTGGGTTAGAGAAGAAGGAATACTTGTCAAGAAAAAGGTTAGCACACATGGACTCGTCAGGCAGTGAAAGTTCCTGCGTGGATCAGTTTGAGACCAACAAAACCAAAATTACCGAGCAACTATAAGCTTTGACCAACACTGTGGCCAGTCTGGAAGGACCCCGCACAGTGGGAACATAAAATAACGAGAATGCCAGGCGTGAGGAGCCCCCGAATAGGGTGAGAGGAGAAATCCATGTTTTTGATGATGACATGGCGGAGTATGCCACATGAAGGGTATCCGGGTCTCAAGCAGAACTACAAAAACTGAGAGAACAAGTAGAGTCGGTTACCCGCAAGCTGAAGGGTAAACATGAAGATATGTTAGACTATGATGCAATGACTTTCGAAGAACAGTTGCCTCCTTAGTTTAAGATGCCTGACATGGCCAAGTTCAACAGAAACAGAGATCCAAGGGTCCACCTCCGACAATATGTTTCAGTAATGAGTTTAGTGGGGTTGTCGAAGCGTCAGGTGCAGAAGATGTTTGAGATGTCACTGGAGGGGGCGCCCATAGTATGGTATCATATCCTGGAGAGAAAGATCAGGGATGACTGAAGGGCATTAGTAGAGGCCTTTTGAATCAATATGTCAGGATTTGGAGATAGACTTGTCGCTCCGTCACCTAGAAAACACCAAACAGAAGCCAGAAGAGACCTTCAAAGATTATGTGGATCGCTGGAGAAGCCAGCTCTTGAAAATGTAGACACGGCCCTCGGAGAAGACCAAATTAAGATGATCATTAAGGGCACCAAACCATCCATTTATAACAAGCTAAGGAGGATGACCTCCATGATTAGTGACTTTCGACAGCTAAGAGAAACTGTCATGGATATCGAGGAAGAGGAACCCGAGAACATAACGTTTTATGGCCAGAATAGAAGGACCATTGGGGGCCTTCAGAGACCAAGCCCGCTCCTTCTGAGGTCTCCGCCATCAGAAACATGCGATTCTCCAATCTTGGTAGACCTTTGTCAAAGGTGTTTGAAAATCTGAATGGGCAAGGACTCCTGAAACCTTTAGAACCTAGACCAATTCCAAACCATGTGCCACACTACTTCGACCTAAACCAATATTGTCACTTCCATCAGTAAAAAGGCCACGAGACTGACAATTGCATCCGCCTCAGGCATGAGATCCAAAACCTCATTGACACCCATAAGATACCCGACCTAGAAAAAGAACAACCTGACACATACATAAACCCTCTACCCAACTACCACTCTGTTCCACCACCCACCTATATGATCAACTCCGGCCTGCTCGAAAGCTTTGTCCTCCAAACTCTCAACCACCAAGCTTTTTCCATGGGGATATGGGATAGTAGCGAAGATAAAACAAAGCGGAGGAGAGATTCCAAGAGGAAGATAAATGAGAAGAAGAATTACAGTTGGAGAATCTGACGCTTAAAGAAAGCAAAAAGACGGAAGAAGACAAGACTGCAAACTATTAAGATGTTTATTTTCCTAATTTATTATAATTCTGCATTTATTAATCATATATACATTGATTTTACTTACTCGTTTAAGTCTTTTCCTGTTAGTCTGCATCATAACACGCATGACATGAGCATATTTGACATTAAACTCAACAAAGACAAATGCATTTAATCTCGGTACATGTGAAAACCCCAAGGAAATTTCAATTGCAAGTGAGGTTACCTCTGATGAATGGAAATAATTAGAGAGAATAAAATATGCAAAAGTATTTGCCTGGTCCTATGAAGACATGCCAAGAGTAGACAAGGTATTTCCCAGCACATGACACCAACTTATCTAAACATGAGGCCAGAATGGGCTGAAAAGGTTAGGGAAGAAGTCAATAAACAAATAAATGTAGGGTTCTTAGAGGTGGTGAAGTACCCCAGGCAGTTAGCCAACATTTTTCTGGTACCAAAGAAGGACAGAAAGAAAGAAAAAAGAATAAAAGAAAAAAAATAGAAAACATAGAGGAAGAAAACAGAAAAAAAAAAAGAAAAAAAATAAGAGGCCTAAAGAAAATACTGGCAGTTATGAAGATTGGGCTGACAAACTACCGTATGCCCTATGGGAGTATAGAACTTCGGTGAGAATGACAACGGGAGCCACTTATCAACGAATGGCCACTACAATATTCCCGACTTGATGGATAAAGAGATTGAGGTATACGTGGATGACATGATGGTTAAGTCAGAGATGAAGTCCGGGCAAACCCTTGGTGTTGTATTTGGCCATAGAACCCAAAGCGTTGGGGGCGATGATGGTACAGACAGATGAGATACAGGTAGAACAGTCACACCCTATACTTTGGTTTACAGGATGGAGGCAGTGTTACCAGTGGAAATAGAGATACAGTCAATGCAGGTAAGCAGAGGCAGGATTGCTTGAGCAGGAATGGGCCTGGCAGAGGTTCGAACAGCTAGCATTACTAGATGAGAAAATGATAAAGGCCTTGTACCACATGTAGCCATACCAGAGAAGGTTGGCCAGGGAATTCAACCAAAAGGTGCGTCCCACCAAGACCGGAGAAGGTGATCTAGTACTCAAGCAGTCGAAGCCACTGATAATGGACCTAAGGGGAAAGTTCAGGCCCAATTGGGAAGGACCCTACCTAGTTAAGAAGGTGATGGGGAATTGGGCAGTGAGATTGTCAGATTTGGAAGGGAACGAGTTCATCGAGCCCATCAACGGGGACAGACTGAAACAATACTTTGCATAAGAAAAAGAGAGAAAAAGAAAAAAAGAAAAAAAAAGCTCGTTGGGTTGAAAATCCACATAGGACACCTAAGCAAAATATAGAGCATGAGTAAGCGAGAAAAATGGCTAATTGTAAAATCCGTGAGGAATATTTAGCAAAAGAGGTACCCTTGCAATGCAGTTTATTTCCTACATATGTACTAAGAAGTAATGCAAACGCCTTTATTGAAGTAAATGTTCAAGATGTTCATAGATTGCATAAATTCTAACTAACCGGGAAAGATTAGAGTCAAGTGATTACAAATCACGTCTTTTGTATTCTTAGATGCTGGACCAAGGTCAGAAGATCTAGGAGAAGAACCTCAGTAATGAGGATGAAAAACTCCGAGAATAGAGAGGAACTCCGAGAATGGAGAACAGCCTCGAGAATGAGGACAAAAAAGACAAAAAATAAGAAAAAATAAGAAAAGACAAAAAAGAGAGAAAAAAGACAAAAAAAATAAAAAAGAGAAAAAAGAAGAAAAATAAAGTTTTTAGCTCGCTGAGTTGAAAACCTGAAAAGGCGACTCAGGCAAGATAGAGCGATCCGCTTAGTTGAAAATCCAAAAGGACAGCTTAGGCAAAAGATAGAACAACTTGTAACTCAATGGACGAAGCACAAAGCATTATCTTTTCCGCATCCTAAGACAGCAAATGAAAACTTTGGGAATCGGAAGACATGATTTTCAGTATCCGAGAAGGGTAGTAAGAGAAAAATACAAGCCGAGAATTGTAGCAATCTCCTCAGAGAGAGAGCATATTTCGAAATCTGGGAATCAGTAGACATGATCCCAAAAGGATGAGGCCGCTTTCACAAAGGCGTAATCCACATTGACCAAGTGCAGGTAGCGAAGAGCAAAAAGCTGAGCCAGGTTTGGGGGTGACCAGTCTACCACCCTGCAGATAAGGGACACAATAGGACCTTGAGCCATGAGACTAAAGAATTCTAAAGCAATCATCGGAGGATAATTTTCAGAAAGAAACTGTAAGCAGGCCTAGGGGCGACCAAAGACTTCTATAGATAAAAGGCACCAAAGATCGCAAAGAAGGCCTAACCAAGGATAACATCAAGCTAATAGGATAAAGAAAACCCATCGGAATAAGGAATGCATCCATGCATACATGCATACATGTCGCATACATACAATTTTTGTTTTGTGTTTGCAGGCTTTGAAAAATCATCGAAGACGAGCAACTCCTCGAAAATGAGGACAAGTATGGGGCGAAGTGCCTCACCACCCATAGTATCAACAGTTTTGGGAATGAATCCCAGGGTCAAGGCCCGCATTATCAACAGTTTGGAGGTTGAAGCACCTCATCATCATAGAAAAAACTCCCCAGTGGATCGAAAAGTCACACAGGTGGACAAAGACACCATCACTCAGCAAAGTTCAGGAATAAAGCCCAAAGATCGAAGCATCTCACACTCGGTGGTTCGGGAACAAAGTCCAAGGGTCGAAGTACCTCGCCATCAACTCAATTCAGTTCAGGAATAAAACCTAGAGATCAAAGCATCTCACACTCGGTGGTTCGGGAACAAAACCTAGGGGTCAAAGCACTTCGCCATCAACTTAAATCAGTTCGGGAATAAAACCCAAAGATCAAAGCATCTCACACTCGGTAGTTTGGGAACAAAACCCAAGGGTCGAAGCACATCGCCATCAACTCAAATCAGTTCAGGAACAAAACCCAGAGATCAAAGCATCTCACACTCGGTGGTTCGGGAACAAGACCCAGAGGTCGGAGCACCTCACCATCAACTCAATTCAGTATGGGAACAAAACCCAGAGATCAAAAGCATCTCACACTCGGTGGTTCGGGAACAAGACCCAGAGGTCGGAGCACCTCGCCATCAACTCAACTAGGAACGGTTCGGGAATGAACCAGAGATCAATTCATCTCACGCCAGGAATGGTTCGAGAATGAACCATCTCATACTAGGAATGGTTCAGGAATGAACCATCTCACACTCGGTGGTTCGGGAATAAGACCCGGGGGTGGAAGCACCTCGCCACCAACCCAACTCAGAGATCGAAGCAAAACAACAGGTAAGTCCGACAATTTCCGACGAACCAAGTAAGCAAAAATACATGCATGACTTTGATAGGATTGTCACTGTCATACACTGCACAAGCCTCATCAAAGTGGAGGAGACTGTAGACACTGTATTTTTGCATAAGCCTAATGATGAGCCTCGTATGGAGACACTACCTGAAAAATTACGGAAGTCGCGGGAAACGAATGCCGGAAGGAAAAACTTCAAAATTAGCACCTCACTGAATTCAAACTGACTAGCCCGCCTCAGATTTGCTCAGTCGGTTTATGTTTCAAACCTTAGCCTCGGACAAGCCCCAAACACCTACAACATGCCCAAAGCCCATATGCACGCCAACACCAAGCCCATGCACGCCCAAGCCTTCCCAAATAAGAAATCCCATGCAAAACACATGTCAAAATCCTTCAAATCACCTTCCAATTTAACAAGATTTGAAATCCCACACTCACCAAATTTAGAGATTTTTTTCCCTGAATAAATTGAGAAAATATCTCCCATATTTATTTGATTTGTTTCCTTGATTGAAGATCCCTTGAAAACATTATAAAAAGGAGGCTTGACCAAACCCTAGGGGAGGCACTCACATGGAGACACTACACACTCACGGCAATCAAACAAAATCCACAAAACAGCAACACCACCGGCCCAAAACAAATCCACAAAACAACAACAAATAACCCTTCAAATCACCGAACCAAACACACATAAAATAGTGATCGAAAATAACAAAGACAACCAACGAGTCGTGAAACCAAACAACAAAAAAAAAACAAAGAAATCAGTGTGAATGTAAACGTGAAGCACCGGCCAGCAAGGGAAAACAGCGCATGCAGCAACAAATCAACCAAATCAGAAACCAACGTGACCAGGTAATAAACAAACCAACAAGAACAAACCAACAAAAGCCACCGAACAACAAACACTGAAATAAGTGCTCACTACCGACCAAAATAGTGAACAAATAAGCAGTCCATCACCGTGGAACCAAGCTAAATAGCCACCAAATCGTGAAGAAAAACAACCACCAAAAACCCAAACAAACAAACCTAAATAACCCAAACAGTAGCCCCCTAAAACAACCAAACAACCGCCCTTATCACCGAAAAAATAGTCCAAAAAACACAGAAAATAGCCCCAAAAACAGCAAAATTAGCAGCCCAAACAACCAGCAAAACTGTGAACCAGAATCACAAAAATAGCGAAGCAGAAATGGCGAAACAGTGAGTAGAAACAGGAAACAGCAAACTAATAATCCTTCCGGCGACGGCTTAACGTACCTCCAAAAAAGAAACTTAAAAGGTAAGACCTGAGGGCACCATTTACTATATTTATTTTGTTGTTCTGGACGCGACATGCTTGGTTGGACGTGAAATACGTCCAGATGAGCATGCGAGGTCCTACATCAAAGACGGCCAAATCTTTTGGTCTCATTTTTCTGTTTTTTAGCATTTTATTGTTGATCTCTTTTTATATTTATTTACTTTTATTTTTATTTATCTTTCTGTCAATTTATTGTTATTTATTATTTCGCATTTATTTTGTTATTTATTTTCTTGTCTATTTAGTGTTATTTATCTTTTCTATTTATTTACTCGCATTTATCGTTATTTTATTGTTACACTTTTACTTTTGTTTATGTTATTTCGTATCTACTTTCATGTCCGTTTACATTGCGTTAATGATTGTGTGTGTTATCCCTTGCGGTATATCGAATGGAAACCCATATATAAATTTCGTAGCCAAATCCGAATAGACGGTAGTGCAGTCTGTACTTGGGATACAACTCCACGTACCGCTCGGGAAATGCGAAATAATAAATAGTGTTATTTATTTATTAGTCCCTCGTGGGCTACTCTGTACTCTTTACGGGCTGCGAGCCTGACCGGTGCAATCACACGCGTATAATGCAAGCGCATGTATCGTTCAAGTAGTATAAAATGTATCGATCCCACGAAGACTTAATACCTAAGCTATTAATTTATGAAGCCAAATTTTTACGAGTATCTAATGGATTGATTGAGTGGTGACTTTAAAATTTAAAACAAGTAAATGAAATTGCGCGAAAGTAGATTTAGGAAAATTCAATATTAAGAAACTATCCAGGGTTGTGAATTCTTCCAATTAAACCATATGTCTATGTCAATCAAGTTATCTGAATTCATTAAGATTAAGTTCCAATTGTGGCTACCCCTGCCCGACAGGTATATGTCTATCCTGTAAGGAAATCTATTAAAGGGTTATATATCCTTAAGGAAGATTGTGGGCTATTAAGTCTAAGGCTGAAACCTAAAATTCATTTGTCAAGTTTATTTTAAGTTTACCAGATCAATCTTATTAATGGCCAGTTAACAAGAAGAATTAGGTTCAAGGCTTAAAAAGAAAACCCTTATATTACCCAACCTATAAAATAACCCCTTATAAACCAGTGATATTGGATTTCATCACAACCCCAGATAACGGGCTTAACTACGACTCATATTTACAACTAGTAAGAACTTAAAAATAAAAGACATAAATTAAAATGCTGAAAAGTAAATGCTGGAAATTAAAAAGGAAAAATTACAATAAAAGAAAATGCTAGGATTAAAGGATCCACTTTTATTACTACTATTTTAGATATCTCCCTTAATATAATATATTAACTTGTGTGATATTACCAACTAGCCATATAGGCGGTATCCTGATTAAGTCAAATTAATAATTCATTACCAACCGACCAACCAGGCGGTATCCATGCTTAGTTAGGTTAAAACCAATTTAATATCAATTACCAACAGGCCAATATAGCGGTATCCTCATTAAGTCAGGTTTTAAATAGTTATTATATTATAATTAATGGAGATTAATCTAAATAGCAATAATAAAAGTTTTACCTTTCACCATAGCAGGGGGCAGTTACCTCCTCATTGCTGAATAGTAAAAATTGAAAAAGTAAAGAAAGTAAATTACTATTACGAAAAATAAATAAAATTAATTACAGAACTGAAATTTAAATTAACTAGATACAAACTCCTTATTATTCTCAAAGAATTACAGAGAGGAATGTACATCTTCAAAATGTAAATTCGGCCATCTATTTATAGGCAACAATAGGTGGGGCGCGTCGCGATGCGCCACCCTTTGCGCGTCGCGACACACCGTGATTTGCGGTGCCAAATACGGCGCTGTTGACACGTGGTAAGGCGGCTTCGGGAGTGAATGATTATGCTGACGTGGCAATGATATGGCGATGATGTGGCGATGGCGATTGTCAGCAGCACATGATGATGACACATGGCGCAAGATGATTGGCTGATGATGACGTGGCTGACACGTGGCAAGTGATGAGTGGTAAATCTATCACTATTTCCCACTCATTTAACCTAATATTTTATATAGTTTCTTTAGTTTTGTCAATATTTTGATGTGTTTTGTGTTATTTTGCAGATAAATAAAGTTTCAGGACATTTTGGAGGTGATTTGGACCAAAACATTGAAAATTGGAATAAGGGCATTTTGGTAATTTGGGCGCTTCGCGACGCGAAAGCCCTTGGCGTCGCGACGCCTAACATGCGTCGGTCCTTTGCTAACGTGCGCCGAGTCCATGTGTCACCATCACAGAGGATCCGCTAACATGCGCCGGGACACGTGTCATAATCATATAGTTCCGACACTCCACGTGACATGTGTCATCTTGTCATTTGACCGAATCATCGGCGAATCTTCTTCTGCCACGTGTAATCTTCTCATTGAACCGAATCTACCACGTGCCACGTGTTGAATTCTTATTGGGCCGCTGAAATCCGCGTCAACAATCAAAGTCAGAACGTGTGGACCAAGTCAACTGTTCCAGCGTCGCGACGCCAAAGGCCTTGGCGTCGCGACGCCCGTGGCCTAACGAAGTCTATAAATTGAGCTCGAGATTTCAGTTTCAATTGTACCATTCTCTCTCATTTCTTTGATGTAAATAGGGAGTTTCTCTATCTAGTTTCTTTTAATTTAAGTTTTGTAATTTAATTTTAATTACGTTCTGTAATAATAGTAATTTACTTTCTTTATTTTTACAGTGTTTACTATTCAACCATGAGGATGTAACTTCCCTCTGCTAGGGTGAAAGGTAATTCTTTTACTATTGCTATTTAGATTAATCTCCCTTAAAAATAATATATTCACTATTTAAAATTTGACTTAAAAAGGATACCGCCATATTGGTCGGTTAGTAATTCATTTTAAACTGATTTAAACCTGACTAATCAAGGATACCGCCTCTATGGCTGGTTGGCAATTAAATTTTCTTACCGCTTATATGGCAGGTTCATGGACAAATCATACTGCCTTTATGGCTAGTCGGACTTAATTTGAATTAATTAGGTTACCACCATATGGCTGGTTGGTAATGTTATCATAAGTTTATATATTATTTTATGTAAATTATGGATACCCCCGCCCGACAGGTATATGTCTATCCTGTAAGGAAATCTATTAAAGGGTTATCTATCCTCAAGGAAGATCGTGGGCTATTGAATCTAAGGTCTCAAACCTAAAATCCCTATGTCTAGTTCATTTTAAGTTTACCTAATCAATTTTATTAGTGGCCAGTTAATAAAAAGCATTAAGATTAAGACTCAATAAATAAATTTTATATTACCCAAACTATAATCTAACCCTTATAAACCGGTGATATTGAAATTCATCACAACCCTAGATAACTAACTTAGTTATGACACATGGCTAGGGCTAGTAAAAAAAAATCAGGAAAATCGAAAAAAAAATTACTCCATTGCTACAAAAAGGTGTGAATTCTGATAAATTTTAGGACAAAAATATTACTCTCTTATCAACTGCACACGGCGCATGTTAGCAAAGTCAACTTTTCAGCAAGGTGACTCGGCATGTGACTGATGTGGATGCCACGTGGCTGAAACATGGATGACACGTAGATGACATGTGGTGATGGCGATTGTCGGCAGCATGTGATGGCGACACGTGGCACAGCGCACGTTAGCGGATCTGCTATGATGATGACACGTGGCGCGGTACACGTTAGCGTCTGGCGCATGTTAGTAGACTTCTCAGATTGTGTCACGTGGCACATCGTATTTTAGAATGAAGTAGTGCACGTTAGCAAGGTCCGGCGCACGTTAGCGTTTGCGACGCGCCAAATTACAATTTTTTCTTTTTTTGTCCTTTTCACTGTTTTGGCCCAGAATCACTTCCAGAGAGTCCTGAAACTTTATTTATCTACAAATAACATAAAACACATCAAAATATTCACAAAACTCAAGAATCTATACAAAATATTAGGTCAAATGAGTGGGAAATAGTGATACATTTACCACTCATCACACCCCAAAACCTAACATTTTGCTAGTCCTCGAGCAAAATAATAAAATAAAATAACATAAACATCTTTAAAATAAAATTAAGCTAAGCCATTTTCGTAGGGATCACAGTTGCATTTAGCGTATGCAACAAGCCTTTAAACCCCTAGGTGTCCCTAGTGGACGAGTTGTAGTCTCGTGAAGGCTTACAACAACAATACCCACAAACGTTTTTATAAAAGTAAAAAGATAGTGAAACTAATGCACATAAAAATAAAAAGACGAGAAAATAGAATAAAGAAGTTAGTGACTAATCATGTGAAACTTCTCATCCAAGTTTAGAGTTGTTTTCTTTCTTTCTAAATTACCGAATAAGTAAATTCTCCGATTATATTTACCATTCTCCATATACACGGCTAACAAAATATTAATCAACTCATTTTACCCACAATAGTCACAAGTGCAGTTGAGAAGAGAGTATATTTTTGTCATAAAGTTTTATCAGAATTCACACCTTTTTGTAGCAATGGAATAATTTTTCTGATTTTTCTGATTTTTTTGGTTTTTGATTGATTTTTTTTTATTTATATACAATATCTTCCATCTATGTAGCGAGCGTTGGGTTAGTGAATCCCAAACCAGTTGGCTTTAGGGCACTAGGTGTTAAGACACCCTTACGAACTTAATTACTCAGACATCATATATATATTATATATATATATATATATATATATATATATATATATATATATATATATATATTTGTTTTTGCAACATCTTCAATCCATATAGCGAGCGTTGGGTCAGTGACTCCCAAACCAGTTGATTTTAGAGCACTAGGTGTTAAAACACCCATACGGACTTAATAACTCGGATTTCTAGACTTTTTTTATCCCATCACTTTTTATAGATGCTTCCTCTAATTAAAATAGAGTACTGAATATTACAAACTCGTCAATTACAACTCATGTCCATATGTTACAATGTATGTTGATAATACATGTCAACTAAGCATATGAAGATTCATTTTTAGTCTGTTTTATGGATAATTCACAAATTAAATAATTCCAAAGGAAATAAACAAAAATTAACTTGTTCCGAAATATGTTGAGATACGTCTCAGGAGTGGAAACTCCTTAAACAGCTATCTCACACTAATTTCACCCGATTAATCAAATTAAAAACACAAATTTTTTATTTGATTTTTGTAAAAAATTTCAATTTTTTTGGTATTTTTCGAAAATTTTGGACTAAAAATAAAAACAAGAAAATAACAAGATACTAGTCAACTATTCCTCACCCCCAAACCTAAATGAGACATTGTCCCCAATGTCTTAAAAAGTAGAAGCTGAGTTTAGAAGATAGTACCTGGTTAGCTGAAATTCTACATCTACAAAGGAAATTTAAAGGTTAAGATCCAGATTTATCTGACGCTTCTTACCATGATCATCATCAGACCATTTTATCATGGAAAGGATATGGTCAATTTGTGGTTCATAGGCTAATATTTGGTCAATTAAATCCGGGGCAGTTCTGGCAGTAAAGATGAGTTCTTTTAAAGGTTTTGACACGATCCTATTTCTCCGGGCATCATCAAGAAATACACAAAGAAAATCATAAAATCCATCAGCGTTAAACAATCCAATCGGTTTCTGGTGTATGTTTAAGTTCGCCCAAGATAGTACTGTAAAAATCTCCTCCATTGTACCCAAGCCACCTGGCAAAGCAATAAAACCATCAGCACGGTTAATCATTTCTACCAGTCGTTCAGACATACCTGGCACAATTAGTTCCTCTCGGTTTGATGGTCCTATCAGATTCACTTCCGCCAAAGGTTTTGGGATGATTCCTAGAACTTGACTGCCTCCATCATGTACGACCTTTGAAATGATCCACATTAGTCCAAGATTGCCACCGCTATATACTAAGTGCATATTCCTTTCAGCTAAGACTCGACCCAGTTCTTGTGCTGCAGCTACGTATACTGGTTTAGTACCAACACTAGTACCACAAAGGACACAGATATTTACAACTCGTCTTCTTGAAGTGGCTTCCATTTTATGTATGTTTCTTTTCTCAAATCTGGATGCTTTCAAAAGTGCAATGATGAGTTGAATTTATAGTACCTGAAAAGGGTTAGTAATAATAGCACTAGTATCTGCCAAATGACAATTATTAGTTAAAGAGTAAAATAAATCGTGAAAGGTCAAAAAGATCTGGATCCTGTCGGAGAAAATAAAAGAAAACAACAAAATAAATCACAATTATTAGGAAAAAATAAAGAGATATAATATTTACAGGAAGTAACGGTTTGAATGACGTCTATGTGTCAGGGACAAGCTTCCCATCCAATTTTCTTATAAATTGGCAAACAATGTCTTTTTGAGTCAGATTCCCGAGACTATATTGTTGTCTTTCCTTTTGGAATTGTGTATATAACACGCGAATTTCGTGATACACATATCCACTGGGATGCGTCTCAAGAGTCTTAGATATGTCAAACAAAGACTTCTTACTCAAGCCATCCCTAATGAAATTTATCTTAACTTTACGGTTATCAGACACCATTCCTAAAGAATGACAACGAGTATCACAAAACATACGAGCACATTTATAGCATACATCCATTCTTTTAGCTATTCTCTGTTTAGCATAGGTTCTACTTCCTAAACTAGACAGATGTGAAATAAAAGAGTCTGAGGACTTACCTCCAATCGGACCCGTGCTTCAATAATCCAACGAATATCATTAGGAATACCTTTGATCATTAGTAGTCTCATCCGTTCCAAGCGAGCTTTGTAGATCTTCATCAGAAAGCTTTGAGGGAGAGAAGGAAATTACTTGTGAAGATTTGCGAGAGCTTTTTCGATCTTGAAATGTGATTTTACCTACACAAATAAAACAAACCAAATAAAATACACCAAATCACAATATATACAAAAATTACATGGGTTGCCTCCCAGCAAGCGCTAAGTTTAACGTCGTCAGCTAGACATGACTGCCCGAATGTTAGGCTGGATCTGAAAGTGTGACATTTTCATTTTATCGCTCAAATGATTCTCCCCAGTAGTGCTTGACACGCTGACTGTTAACCTTGAATGTTTCGTTGGTATTGGGATCAAGTAACTCAACAGCTCCATATGGTAAAACCTGAGTGATCACAAATGGCCCTGACCACCTTGATTTCAACTTTCCAGGGAAAAGTTTCAACCTCGAATTGTACAACAACACCTGCTGCCTTGGTTTCAGTTGTCTGTGCACTATTTTTCGATCATGCCATTTCTTGGTCTTTTCTTGTATAATCTGGCATTCTCATAAGCCTGTAGGTGAAATTCCTCCAATTCATTGAGTTGGTGAAGTCGTTTCTCTCCTACAGCTTGTGGATCAAGATTCAACTTCTTCAGTGCCCAGTACGCCTTGTGTTCAAGCTCCACTGGCAGATGGCATGATTTCCCAAACACCATTTGATATTGGGATATACCAATGGGTGTCTTGTAAGCTGTCTGGTAGGCCCATAATGCTTCATCCAGTTTTGTAGACCAGTCCCTCCTTGTTGATCCAACGGTTCTCTCCAAGATTCTTTTGATCTCCATGTTTGAAACTTCAACCTGTCCATTTGACTGCGGATGGTAGGTTGTGGCAACCTTATGAGTAACTCCGTATTTAGATTGGAGTGCATCGAAGTATCTGTTGCAAAAATGTGTGCCACCATCACTGATAATATCCCGATGTGTTCCGAAGTGAGTGAAAATATTCTTTTAAATGGATTTTATCACAACTTTTGAATCATTGGATGGTAGTGCAATTGTTTCAACCCATTTGGAGACGTAGTCTACAGCAACCAGTATGTACAAGTTTCCAAATTATGGAACAAAGGGTCCCATAAAATCAATCCCCCATACATCAAATATTTACACTTCCAGAATTTTTTTCAGAGGTCCTTCATTTCTCCTCGAGATATTTCCCATTCTCTGACACATGTCACATTGAAGAGAAAACAAGTAAGCATCTTTAAAAAGAGTGGGCCAGAACAAACCTGATTGTAGGACTTTGGCTGTAGTTTTATTCCTGCTGAAGTGTCCGCCGTATGATGATGAATGACAATATTGCAGAACATTGTTGACCTCCTCCTGTGAAACACAGCGTCTCAATAATTGATCAGCACATCATTTGAACAGGTACAGCTCATCCCAGACATAGTGCTTGACTACTTTGAATAACTTCTTTCGTTGCTCAATTATCCATTCCAACGGCCATTTTTCCGATACTATGTAGTTGACATAGTCAGCATACCAAGGAATATCATACTGTTTCATGACAAACAACTGTTCATCTGGAAAAGTTTCTTTGATTGACAATTCTTTGCCAGCTGTATCTCCATTCTCGAGCCTCGATAAATAATCTGCCACTTGGTTTTCTGTTCCTTTTATGTCTCGGATCTCCACGTCAAATTCTTACAGAAGAAGAATCCAACAGATCAATCTGGGTTATCATCTATTTGATTGCTGAATGATCTGTGTAGACCACCACTTTGGGACCCAGCAGATAGGATCAGAATTTTTCAAAAGCGAACAAAACTGTAAGAAACTCATTTTCAGTGGTTGTATAGTTGAGTTGAGCTTCATTCAAAGTTCTTTTGGAGTAGTAAATGGGGTGGAAAACTTTTGCTTTGCGTTGGCCCAAAACTGCACCTACAGTAAAATCACTAACATCGCACATTACCTCAAATAGAAGGGTCTTGTCTGGTGCTACTATGATAGGAGCAGAAACCAGCTTCTATTTTAAGATCTCAAAAGCTTCTTGGCAGTCTTTGGTGAAGTTGAAAGACACATCCTTCTCCAGAAGATTGCATAAAGGTTTAGCAATCTTTGAGAAGTCTTTGATAAATCTCTTGTAAAAACCTACATGTCCGAGAAAGCTTAGAATCCCTTTGACAGATATTGGTGGAGGTAATTTTTCAATTGTCTCCATCTTTGCTTTGTCTACCTCGATTCCCTTTTGTGAGATCCGGTGTCCCAGGACAATGCCTTCATGTACCATGAAGTGGCATTTCTCCCAGTTGAGCACCAGGTTGGTATCATTGTAACACATGTTCCAGATTTTACAACCAGTGGTCGAAAGAGTCTCCAAACACAGAGAAATCATCCATGAAAACCTCCATACTTTGTTCCAGCATGTCTGAGAAGATGGCCATCATGCAACATTTAAATGTAGCAGAGGCATTACATAGTCCAAATAGCATCTTGTGGAAAGCAAAAGTACCATACGAACAAGTAAATGTGGTTTTCTCCTGATCTTCTGGGGCGATGGCAATCTGATTGTATCTTGAGTATCCGTCCAGAAAGTAATAAAACTTATGTCCCGCCAGTCTGTCCAGCATCTGGTCAATGAATGGCAGCAGAAAATGGTCTTTCCTTGTTGCTTTGTTCAGCTTCCGGTAGTCCATGCATACTCTCCAACCAGTCACCATTCTTGTTGGATCAGCTCGTTCTTTTCATTTGTAACTATAATAATTCCTCATTTCTTTGGTACACACTGTATAGGACTTACCCTGGTGCTGTCTGAGATGGGGTAAATGATGCCAGCATCCAACCATTTGATGATTTCTTTCTTTACGACCTCTTTCATGATTGGATTTAGTCTCTGTTGATGCTCCACTATGGGTTTGTACTCGTCGTTCATCAAGATCTTGTGCATGAAAAATGATGGGCTAATGCCTCGAATGTGTGCTATAGTCCAGCCAATGGCTCTCTTGTGTTCTCGTAACATTCTCAATAATTTTTCTTCCTGCTCTAATGTTAGCGAAGAAGAAATAATCACAGGTAATTCAGAAGATTTTCCAAGGAATGCATACCTGACATGGCTCGGAAGTAACTTCTGCTCCAACTGTGGTGGTTCTTCAATCGAGGGTTTGATTCGATCTTTCTCCGGTAGTTCCAGAATTTCCACTTGTGGTGTTATTTTGAAGCGATATGGCTTGTCAAGATAGTTGATACATTCCAGAATTTTAGCATCTAGCTCGCTGTCAGTCATCTTGGTGATGCAAGCTTAAAGTTTTTCCGTTGGAATTGTATCAGTATCCTGGATGATACTATCAACAACATCAATTCTGAAACATTCCTCCTCATTTTCATCACTCGGGAATTTCATGGCTTTGAAAACATTAAAGGTAACTTTTTGGCCTTGAACTTTCATTCTTAATTCTCCTTTTTGCACATCAATAACAGTTCGACTTGTAGCCAAGAATGGTCTCCCAAGAATGATAGGTACATCTTTGTCTTCTTCCATGTCAAGGATAATGAAATCTGCTGGGAGAATAAGTTTATCAACTTTAACCAGCACTTCTTCAACAAAACCTCTTGGAAATGCGAGTGTTCTATCAGAAAGTTGCAGTGAGACTGAGGTAGGCATTGCTTCTCCAATTTACAGTTTTCTGTAAATAGAAAACGACATGAAATTAACATTTGCACCTAAGTCACATAAAGCCTTACAAATGTAATGTTCTCCAATGGTGCATGGGACAGTGAAACTGTCAGGATCTTTCAACTTCGGGGGAAGTTTCCTCTGAATGATGGCGCTGCATTCTTCCGTCAATGCTACTGTCTCGTAATCTCCCAATCTCCATTTTCGTGAAAGAATGTCTTTCATGAATTTGACATAGCTGGCATTTCTTCCAACGATTCCGCAAATGGGATGTTGATATGAATCTTTTTGAATACCTCCAAGAAACGAGCAAACTGCTTGTCCAATTTATTTTTCTGAAGACGCTGTGGAAAAGGTGGAGGTGGAGTGATTTGATCTTTTTCCTTTGCTTCTTTTTCCTCCATCTGTGGAACTGCTTCTTTTGGAACTTCTTCAATGGTTGCTTTGATTCCAACATCTTTGTTGATTTCAGTACTGCTTTTCAAGGTAATGGCTTGACATTGCTCCTTCCCTCGGTTCCTTGGATTTGGTTCTGTGTTGCTAGGAAGGTTACCTGGCGATCTGTAACTCTGAGCATTGGCCAGTTGTCCAATTTGATTCTCCAATGCTTTAATAGAAGCTGATTGGCTCTGAAACACAGCATCATATTTTTTTAACTGAGCTAGCATTTCTGCAATTCCTTGTTCATTTGCCTGCTCCTGGCCTTTGTTCTGTTGTTGTTGGAATCCAGGTGGTGGATAATTCTTGTGCCTTAAATTGTCGCTCTATGAGAAATTGGGATGATTCATCCACATTGGGTTGTAGGTGTTGGAATATGGATTGTCCCCCTGTCTGTTGATATTGTTGACATAATTCACTATCTATTCTTGTTAATTTTGCTATGGTCCTCCTCCATAAGGTGAACTTGTGGATCCAATGGTAAGAGTCTCCATGAATTTGCATAACTGATCCAGCTTGGGATTCACTACAGTATTGGCTCCAACTTCATAAATTCCTGGAATTCGTTGAATTATGCTCCTTTCTGTTGGCCACAAGGAATTGTTGTTGGTCATTTCTTCGATTAGGTCTCAGGCTTGATCTTCTCATTTTGCCATTAAAGCTCCTCCAGCAGCAGCATCAATTGGTTCTCATTAGTCCAGAAAGTCTATTATAGAAAGTTTGGACTTGAAGCCATTTTGGAATCTCATGGTGAGGATATTTCCGGAGCAAATCCTTGTACCTTTCCTAAGCTTCGTAGAGAGTTTCTTAGTCATGTTGTACAAATGATGTGATGTCATTCCTCAGTTTTGTTGTTCGTGCTGGTGGAATATACTTTGCAAGGAATTTGGTGGCTAGAGTGTTTCATGTTGTGATGGAACCTGCTGGTAGTGAATGTAACCAAGCTTTTGCTCTGGCTTTCAAGGAATATGGGAAAACATGAAGTCTCATTGCTTCTTCAGCTGCTCGGTTGTAATTGAAAGTGCCACAAACTTCCAGGAAGTTGCTGATGTGGGCATAAGGATCTTCAGTTGCATTCCCCCCAAACTGAACTGACTGCTGTATCATCTGAATGCATGTTTTGATGTCACACGCATTTGCTGGTAATGGAGGAAGTACAATACAGGAAATGAAGCCGTCAACCACCGGAATGGTTCTGTCTCGAATGGGAATTGGTTGTGCAACCTCTAAAGGATCAGGTTCCATGTTAATGATTGCTTTTTGGCCTTCACTCTTTTCTCTTCTCAACTGTCTGATGGTTCTTTCAATCTATGGGTCAAGCGGTCGGAGTTCAAAGCTTCGATTAGTCTCATGTAGTGTCTGAGAACCTGAAACACAAGAAAACAGAGATAATAAGTAAAAATAAAATAGATACAAGTAACGTATCAGACCTCAAAATTAATAGTGAAAGATAACTAAGTCCCCGGCAACGGCGCCAAAAACTTGACCAGTGCAATCACACCCGTATAACGCAAGCGCACGTATCGTTCAAGTAGTATAAAAAGTATCGATCCCACGAGGACTTAATACCTAAGCTATTAATTTATGAAGCCAAATTTTTACGAGTATCTAATGGATTGATTGAGTGGTGACTTTAAAATTTAAAACAAGTAAAGAAATTTGCGCAAAAGTAGATTTAGGAAAATTCAATATTAAGAAACTATCCAGGGTTGTGAATCCTTCCAATATCTTTTAAAAGATGAAGTGGTTATTTTATGTTTGTATAATATATTGGTTTACTAACCTGGAACACGAAATTCTGCAAAAGCCTCTGTCAATGGTCGAATGCAAATACCCAGTGTAACCCAATTAAACCATATGTCTATGTCAATCAAGTTACCTGAATTTATTAACATTAAGTTCCAATTGTGGCTACCCCCGCCCGACAGGTATATGTCTATCCTGTAAGGAAATCTATTAAAGGGTTATCTATCCTCAAGGAAGATCGTGGGCTATTAAGTCTAAGGCTGAAACCTAAAATTCCTTTGTCAAGTTTATTTTAAGTTTACCAGATCAATCTTATTAATGGCCAGTTAACAAGAAGAATTAGGTTTAAGGCTTAATAAGTAAACCTTTATATTACCTAAACTATAAAATAACCCCTTATAAACCGGTGATATTGGATTTCATCACAACCCCAGATAACGGGCTTAGCTACACTCATATTTACAACTAGTAAAAACTTAAAAATAAAAGACATAAATTAAAATGCTGAAAAGTAAATGCTGGAAATTAAAAAGGAAAAAAGTACAATAAAAGAAAATGATAGGGTTAAAGGATCCACTTTTATTACTACTATTTTAGATATCTCCCTTAATATAATATATTAACTTGTGTGATATTACCAACCAGCCATATAGGCGGTATCCTGATTAAGTCAAATTAATAATTAATTACCAACCGACCAACCAGGCGGTATCCATGCTTAGTCAGGTTAAAAGCAATTTAATATCAATTACCAACCTGCCAATATAGCGGTATCCTCATTAAGTCAGGTTGTAAATAGTTATTATATTATAATTAAGGGAGATTAATCTAAATACCAATAATAAAAGTTTTACCTTTCACCCTAGCAGGGGGAAGTTACCTCATCATTGCTGAATAGTAAAAACTGAAAAAGTAAAGAAAGTAAATTACTATTACAAAAAGTAAATAAAATTAGTTACAGAACTGAAATTTAAACAAACTAGATACAAACTCCTTATTATTCTCAAAGAATTACAGAGAGGAAGGTACATCTTCAAAATGGAAATTCGGTCATCTATTAATAGGCACCAATAGGTGGGGCGCGTCGCGACGTGCCATGATTTGCGATGTAAAATATGGCATTTTTGACACGTGGCAAGGCGGCTTCGGGAGTGACGTGTGGAGCGTGTCGCGACGCGCCAAATTATAATTTTGCCATTTTTTGTCCTTTTTCACTGTTTTGGCCCAGAATCACTTCCAGAGAGTCCTGAAACTTTATTTATCTACAAAATAACACAAAACACATCAAAATATTCACAAAACTCAAGAATCATTACAAAATATTTGGTCAAATGAGTGGGAAATAGTGATACATTTACCATTTATCAGAGCCCAACAGTGTCGTGGTCGTCGAACATCATAGGCATAGCGGTAAATCCCGCTTTCGCTCCTATATAATGTGTAGTTACAAAGTGATTTGTAATTGACATTGGGAAGTGTCACTACTAGAAATATATTATCAAATAAAGTTCATGGTCAATATTTACTAACACGGGTCGGTTAGTAAAATCCGTTGAGACCAGTACACGTCGTATATCGAGACTTGGTCCGATGATTTATCCCAATGAACCATTAGTCTGGGGAGACTCGTATAGACGTGTTGGTGTTTATAATGGATAAACACTCAACGACTCATCGAAGATTTCCTAATATATGGTACACCAACGTTAATAGGAATCTTCTCGGGTTAAGTGAGCATAGTGGTCCTTCGACTTGAGATACCATTGTGGATGTATGTGGTATCCTCCATACTTATGTGGTAGTCACATCATCGATCTATTTAGATCAGACCTCCGCCTGTTCGTTGGGTGTGGATTGATCCTCAGGATATCATGTGTGTATCAAGATATGATCCATCAGTTCTGTGTACAGAGCATAGGTATTCAATGTACAATTAG
>SKCR01032135.1:0-115223 GCA_019454045.1 Zanthoxylum bungeanum
TCGCCATGGAACGTTCATGCTCGTCTGGATGAGGGGCAAAGTGTTGGCCACATGTTCTTCAAATGATCGATTTGATCGATCAATTGAGGCAACATAATCTCATCCTAAATGACATTCTCGGTAGGAGTGTCATTCTTGGTTCTCTCCAGCTTCATTCCGCCAGTTTGTGATGTACTTCAACATGCACGGGACTGTCTGCACCTACCATGAGCTGCATAGGATGTTGCTCACGGCAGAAGAGACCTTAAGAAGGGATTACCAACTCGCCTCCTAGATCTACTTCTCTTTCAGCTTCTTCCCAAGGAATGTCCAAGGGAAAGAACAAGAAGGGGAAGAAGAAGAGGAAGGCAGTGGTCCTCAACAGCAGGCGAAGATAGCCAAGCCCAAGAGGGCTTCTGAAGACAAATGCCATCATGCGGCAAGGTCGGGCACTGGAAGAGAAACTGTCCATATTACATTGCTCAGATCAGGAGAGACAGAGCTTCTACATCAGGTATTTTATTTTTCCAGTTATTGATTTATCTTTGGCTTGTGAAGCCGTTACATCCAGCTGGATTTTAGATTCTGCTTGTCCCATTCACATTTGCAATTCGTTGCAGGTGCTGAAGGAAAGTAGGAGGCTGAAGCCGGGGAGATGCAGTTGCGGTTCGGGAGTGGAGACTCTTTGGATGCAGTTGCAGTGGGAGTATGCGAGATCTCATTGCCGAATGGGACACTTTTGCTTATGACTGACATTTTGTACCAGGATGTGTCGCTAATATTATATCACTTTTTGTACTTGATACAGAAGGCTTTTGTATGAATATTAAGAATAGTTCTTTGTATTTATATGATAGAAATAATATTCATCCTTAGTTGTCCAAATCAGCATGGTCATTATACATTGCAAACTTCAAAAGATATATTAAATACTGGAGTTAATAAACGTAGATTACCTGAAATTAATAATACTGAACTTGGCATATGAGACTTGGTCACATTGGCGTTAAACGCCTTACCCAGTTGGTTAGGAATGGTTTGATACCAGATCTTACCATTGAATCCTATCCAACTTGTGAATCCTGTATTCAGGGTAAAATGACCAAGGCCCCATTTTCTGGTGTTGGACACCGTGCCATTAACTTACTGGAACTCGTACATTCTGATGTATGTGGTCCACTAAGTCAAACTGCTCACAGTGGTTATTCATACTTCGTTACCTTTACCGATGATTTGTCACGGTACGGTTATGTCTTTGATGCGACATAAATCGGAAACCTTTGAAAAGTTCAAAGAGTTCCGAAATGAAGTAGAAAAACAGACTGGAAATATATAAATGCCTTCGATCAGATCGAGGCGGCGAAATATGAGTGGTGAGTTCATGGATTATGATGAAGGAGAATGGGATTCTCGCTCAATATACTCCTCCAGGTACACCACAGCACAATGGTGTATCTGAAAGGAGAAATCGGACTTTATTGGATATGTTCGATCGATGTTGAGTTTCACAGATTTGCCCTATTACTTATGGGGCTACTGTCTTTAACAGCCGCACATCTTTTGAATAAGATTCCTTCAAAGGCTGTTCCTACGACACCGTATGAGATATGGTTCGGTAGGAGACCGAATCTTAATTATATTAAGGTTTGGGGTTGTCCTGCCTATGTCAGGGTGACTCAGCAAAGTAAGCTTTCGCTCGAGGGCAAAAGTTTAGGTTTGTTGGATATCCCTCAAATACGAGGGGATATCTGTTCTATGATACCGAGCATCGAAATGTGTTCGTAGCTCGCTTCGCAAAATTTCTAGAAGTAGAATTTTTGTCAGAAGGTAGTGATCATAGAAGGGTTGAACTTGATGAAGTCCAACCTGAAAACAACGAACCAATGGAGGAACCTGAAGTTCAAGTAGATGAAGGACCTTCAACACACACACTCCGTAGGTCCGAAAGGGTATCTAGACCTCCTGAACGCTTGTATTTGATACAAGAAAAGAGTCTGGATGTTCTCTTAGTTGAAGAGACCATCCTTTCACCTATAGAGAATCGATGTTGGACATCGACTCCGTGAAATGGCAAAGTGCCATGAAATCCGAGATAGATTCAATGCATGAAAATCAAGTTTGGGACTTGATTCCGCTTCCGAAGGAATTGTTCCTATCGGTTGTAAAGGGGTTACAAGAGGAAGCGCGGGCTGACGGTAAGGTTGAAACTTACAAGGCCCGACTGGTAGCAAAAGGTTACACGCAGCGACCTGGCGTCGACTACGATGAAACTTTTTCGCCGTAGCAATGCTTAAGTCTATCCGGATTTTTGCTTTCTATAGCTGCGTATCATGACTACGAGATTTGGCAAATGGATGTCAAAACGGCTTTTCTAAATGGGTTTCTTGATGAAGAAATCTATATGGAACAGCCGGAAGGTTTCACATCCAGCCAAACCTCGGGTATGGTTTGTAAGCTTAAGAAGTCCATTTATGGACTTAAACAAGCTTCACGAAGTTGGAATCTTCGATTCGATGAGATTATTAGATCGTCTAGTTTTCTCAAGAATTCGGAAGAATCCTGTGTGTATCAGAAGGCCAGTGGGAGCATGGTCGTATTTTTAGTCCTGTATGTTGATGACATCCTAATCATTGGGAATGATTTAGGTATGTTACAAAGCGTTAAAGCATATCTCTGTAAGAATTTCTCCATGAAGGACCTGGGAGAAGCTTCCTATGTTTTAGGGATAAAACTCTATCGAGATAGACAAAGGAGGCTGATTGGGTTATCCCAATCAACGTACATAGATAAGATCTTGGAACGGTATAGTTTTGGTAACTGTAAGACAGCAAACATACCGTTCAGACATGGGATTCATCTTTCTAAGATGTGTCCACAAACAGAAGATGAGAAGGTTAGAATGTCTAACCAACCTTATGCTTCATGTTTGGGTAGCATAATGTATGCCATGTTATGTACGAGGCCTGATATCAGTTTCGCTGTTAGCGTAACTAGTCGATATCAGTCCAATCCAGGTAATGACCATTGGATGGCCATTAAACATATCCTAAAGTATCTTAAAGGTACTAAGGATAAGTTACTAATATATGGAGGAAATGAACTGCAGGTTAACGGGTATACAGACTCCGATTTTCAATCGGATCCGGATGATAGAAAGTCTACATCTGGATTTGTCTTTACCCTTAACGGAGGTGCAGTATGTTGGAAGAGTTCCAAACAGGGATCTACAGCTGATTCCACCACTGAGGCGGTATATTGCAGCTTCTGAAGCCGCAAAAGAGGCTGTGTGGATAAAGAACTTTATCACAGAATTGGGAGTTGTCCCAAGTATTGAGAATGCGATTCCGTTATACTGTGATAATACTGGAGCCATTGCGCAAGCAAAGGAACCGAGGGCGCATCAGAAGTCGAAGCATGTGGAACGCAAGTACCACATCATTCGAGAGATTGTGTCGCGAGGGGACATTGTCGTGTGCAACGTGCCGAGTGAAGACAACGTAGCAGACCCGCTGACGAAGGCCATACCTCCGAAGTTATTTGATAAATATGTGGAGTCGATGGGTATTAGATACAATCGATATTGGCACTAGAGCAAGTGGGAGATTTTGTAGGGGTTGGTGCTCAGAGCGCCAATTCCCGGTTGTATTTTGTTAAATACTTCTGTAAAACATTATTATTAGTAATAATATATGCAGTTTCTATAATATAATCTATTCTATTATATGGTAAAGACGTAATGACCTTAGAATGATTAGTCATGGTACAGTTGCAAAAGCGTCGCAACGGACATTGAGTCGTATCATGACGTTGTCATTCTCAGACAGTTCCTGGTCAAGGTTGACACTACTTGGTCAGTATAGTAAACCCGTTGAGACCGGTACATGTCGTATACTGGAATATATGATTCCAATGGTTTCTCAATGAACCATAAGTCTTGGAGACTAGTATAGACATGTAGGTTTTATAGTGGATAAACACTGAACGACTCACCGAAGATTCTTAATGGATGGTACACCAGCGTCAATAAGAATCTTCTCGGGTTGAGTAGCACTTGTGATTCTTAGACTTGAGATGCCATTGTGGGCACATGAGACATCTCTACACTTAGATGGCAGTCACGTCACCGATCTATTAAGATCAGACCTCCGCTGTTCGTTGGGTGTAGATAGATCCTCAGGGTGTCCTATGTGTATCAAGATAGGATCCGTCAGTTCTGTGTACCAGAGCATAGGTAGTCCATATGATTAGCAATCAGATAAAACCATGGGCCCGTGGTAAGTTTAGAAGCTAGTTCTAAACATTCTTTTTGAGATTGCTAATAGAATAGTCGACTGGATAATCCCTATAGAGATTTGACGTTTATATCTGTCTCTGGGATTTATCGGATACCTGTGACGGAGGAATTATACATTTGCCATGACCTCGACCTGTATGGTTAGCGAGATTATCCGTGATCGTCATAATCTACGGGTGGATAGATTATGGACATGAAATTTGATTTCGTGACGGAAATACCTGAACCTAGAGAGTCTCAATAATGAAACATACTCGTAGAGCACTAGAGCAACATTAATAAATAATATTGATTATTTATAAAGTCGTTTAATGGTTAAACGCAAGTTACATGCTAAAGAGACTAGATAGTCATTTGCTTAATTATTGTGTATTTACATTTAATACTTGATTAATTTAAATACACATTAATTAATAGTCAAAATGAGTTATTTGACTTATTTCCTAAATGAATATATGTTTTTTAATATTTATTGTAAATATTATACATATATTTAATATATTTGTATTGATTAATTAATTGATTATTTATTGTTAAATGATTAAATTAATTAAAATATAAATATCTTATGTTAGGATAATAAAGTTAATGATGTTAGTTGCATTGTTGACAAAATAAATATCTAATAAAGTTGTTTGTAAGATATTTGTCAAAGTTGACCAAATGCATTTGAAATGAAAATTGAAATGAAAACTTGTATTTTTTGTCTTGTAAATTTCGGCCAAGGCTAATTTTTGACAAGTATAAATTGTTTTCATTTGCTTTTCATTTAATTAACCTAATACACTTTTACAAAAGAAAGACACCATTGTTGAAGCCAAAAGAAAGCTTGAGAAAGAAAGTAAAACATCAAAAGCTTGGATTTTTAGTAAGTTTCTTGAACTTGCTATTAGTAAGGAATTTATTCCTTTTGTTCTAGGCTTTAATATGTGATATTCTTAGGATGTTCCTTTCTTTATTTCTTGTGGTTTTGATTGATGGTTGTTTTGTTGAAAGTGTTAAGCATGTGTAATGAAGGAAGTGTATGACTATTGTAGTTATATGTAATCTTTTAAGGTTTATGAAACCATGTTGCTATTCTAGAGTTGTTGACCCACTCTTAAATGACCTAGATTTGATCTTGAGTTGTTTCATTGTGTTGAGACTTGAATTAGTTGAAAGATTGATGATTGAAACATTTGATTTAATGTAAATGGCCTAATTTGCCCAATTTGAGGAAATTGAGAAATTAGGGTTTATAACCTATTCTAAATTTGGGGTTTTTGAGATATGTTGAGCATTTGGGTGTGTATAAGATGCATGCAAAGTTTCATGTTGATTGGATTTCATTAAGATGAGTTTTGAAGCATGAAATGACCAAATGGTCAACATTGGCACCAAATGGTGCTCACGGCAATGTGAGGGAAATTTGGGGATTTTGTGTCTTTTGGTGTTTTGATGTTTTGAACATGCTAAGTTCATCTTAGAAATGATTTAGAATCATTCAAAATTGATTTGATCAATTTCGGACTAAAATGGACAAAATACCATATAAGGGTAATTTGGTAATTTCACTTGAATTTGATTCATTTGAAATTTTATTTCATTATTTGATTATTGGGTAATTAAATAAATGTGTTTATTTATTTAATCCAAGAAAAAGTTTTGAAATCTGAAAATCGGATTTTCACCGCTTCCGCTGCGTTACCGGATTCACCCGCCTAAATAACCCCTTCACCATTGGCCACTAGTCTAGCCTTGAAGGTATGTACCTTCCCATCTGATCCCATCTTCCTCTTGTAGATCCACTTGCAACCTATGGGTTTTACCCCTTCAGGTTGGTCTACAAATTCCCATACTGAGTTGGAGTACATAGACTCCATCTCTAGGTTCATGGCTTTGAGCCATTCCTCTTTGTAAGAATCATCCATTGTATTACGATAGGTCAATGGATCATCTATACCATCGCTGGATGTGAAAACTTGTGCCTCTCCAACCCCAAGGTAGTGATCAGGTTGTCGTACAACCCCCTCTCTGCGTCTATGTGGTAGTGTTGGTTTCTATTAAGGTCCCAAGATCAATAATAAGCATGAATCAATTGCGAATACAAATCAACGAAGTTGTGGAATACTCACATCGATCGGTTGAGCGACGCGGAGGCAACAAAAACTTCAAATTTCTTCCCTCACAGTCACGGCAGTTCACTGCCAGTGCTCACTGGTTTCGGCCTTTTGGATCAACATCGTTCAGCTCCAAGCTTCATGATTTGATTCCCAGCTCATGGGTGGACTTCCCTATCACGCATGTCTCTCGGAGTGCTAGCTCTTGTGATTTTTGCCACAAAAATCACCACTTTTGGCTTCCCATTGCTCGGTTTTCTTGGAAGAAAACAGAAGCATGTACTGCCCACCATGGGCGTGAGAGGAGAAAGAAATGGAGGAGAGAGAGAGATAAATGTGTAATATTGTTTTGTTAAGAAAAAAAATGGTAATATATTTTCCAAAAACAAATACCAAATTTTTCCCTCCAAAAACCAAAGCCATAAATGCCAACCACACACATCAACTCACATCAACTTCCATCAATCAATGAATAGTGACTGGCATCAATCACTCAAAGTGAAAGACATCCATCATGCCCACCATGGGCGTGATGTGACGCTAGATGCGACTAGCGATTTGACGCTTGATTTGATTTGTGTGCCGCACTCGAATTCGAAATGCGAATGCGCTCGCAAATAATCTCAGGCTCGGGTTCGCTAATTCCAAATTAACGAATTTTCCGTTGCGTCGTAATTAAATGATTACGCCTAGCGAAATCACTATTCACATCGCTAACGAATTTATTCTAAATTAATTCGTTCGCCTGAATTAAAATCTAATTTTAATTCCGCGTCGAAATCCAATTTCGTTTAATATATCGAATATATTAATTAATCGATTAATTCCAAACTAATCGTTATCTCTCTTTAATTAATATTTTATCCCATATAAAATATCTCTGTAATTAATCCCAGATAAATTTTCTCTCTCTTCTAATTAATCCCAGATTAATAAAAGTGCGAGTCATACATCATCGGTGAATCTTTGGGAAGCGACCCATGAGATCCCCGGATATGTTGGCAGTAAATTCGGTCGTCGGACTATCCGAACACGTAAGTACCTCGTACTACGTTTTACCGATTTACAAGACAAGGTTAGCTTCTAGCAAAGCGCCATGCCTACCCAATTCTCCGGAAATATCCTTACAGGAATAAAGGATCTGTATCAGGCGTAGTATACGTAGTATTGCATATTTGTGTCCAGTATCGGATGATCACGTGCTAGGCCTGGGGCTGGAATTGTGTCTGCCCCGTACAAAGCACATGTCGGATGTCTGGTGACTAGTCTCTATAATCGGATAAACATGACCTCGTCATTTTATCCCGATAGCTGCAGCATTTAAGAGAACTAGTATTGTATCCTACGTGACCATCATCTCCATATGACTGGAGTTACACTTCCGTCTTGACATCTCACCCAACACACTACGATTCTCAATATACCCAGTATTGGCGTACACATAACCTGTTAAAGTCCTGGACGACCGCAACCAAAATATATTGATTGTCGCAAGTATTAGCGGTGCAAGTCTCAGGTTAGGACCAAATACATCTACCCTGATTTCAGACTTCCATAGACACATAGTCATACTACCAATGGAATTCCGAGGGGGTCTTATCTAGAGCGAAGCTGTTTCCCGTACCATCGGTAAAACACAACCTCCTATTACACTTGCATAATTATCATATACCCAAATATATGAGAACTATGTCGTTGTGCCCTCACAACGCGCACAAGTGTAATACTAGTCTTTTACGTATTTATCGATGTCCAATCTCGATAATACTCTGACTAGGGATATTTAATGATTTATCCTTCGTAGACTGATACTGCCTCATATCATTCTCCGTCCAGGAACAAATCATAGGGACCTCCTATCATTTATACATCTAGGTGATCTAATCACAAATGATAAGAGTGCAATCTCCTTTGTCACATAGTTAATTTGTACAACAACACCATGATCTGTACAAATAGTGACGCTATGGGTCATAATTGTCCAACAATCTCCCACTTGGCCTATAGCCAGTCACTCGAGTATCTGACACTCGAACTATGTACGGTTGGCTCAAATTGCTGAGAAAAGGCTTTCGTCAATGGATTTGCATGATTATCGTCTGATGTGATTTATACGATCATCACATCGCCATGATGTATGATCCGAATGAATCAGATGAATATCGAAGTATGTATATGGATCGTTGATGAGACCATTAATTCTTTATCCTGTGATGACGCCTAGCTTAGCTGCTAACAGAATTATATCTAATCTAATTAGATTATTATCGACCCAGAAGGCTTCTATTGCCGCCTCAGCTGCAGTAATAACCTGCATTCATTGTTTATTCGGTAACAGTATCTTGCTTGGAAGATTTTCAGCTCACTGTTCCGTTATTCAAACTGTATAGTACTGTTTGCGACTTATAGTCGTCTTTATCGGTTTAGGAAACTTGCTACAGTGATCCCAGTCACTTCAAGTTCTCCATCTCCATAGACTAAGACAGCATCCTTAGTTCTCTAAGATACTAACGGATGTTCTTAACATCAATCCAGTGACTATCACTTGGATTGGCCTGTTTGTGACTTCATATGCACAAAGCGTATGAGACACCAGGTAGCGTACATTTTTCAATGTACAATTCCACGGATAATTTTCGAAAACAAAGCTTTCGCCGATAGTTATTATGGGAATATCATTTCCAAGAAATGACATATTATCATTATTTTATAGGATAGCCATTGTCAGTGCGCTCCCACTAACCTCCTTATATACACAAGAATCATTTCATTTTGAATTAAATCATAAACCATTATGATTACATCAAAATGATAATTCCAAGAACCTAATGTCTGCTTCTATCCAAACATGGATCGAATAACCCGTAAACCTTGTTTGCTAGTTTTGGTACGACAAAATCGACAGGATGTTGTAAACATCCTCCTAAAGGTTTCCTTTTCAGGAAAGCGATTTTCCCGTTAAGCTGACATATTTCATGAATGAAACATGCAGCTTTTGCAAGCATTATCCAAATGGATTTACCATGGCAACAGTTAAAAGGTTGAATCGTAATCAACACAATGTTGATAATGATACATTTCCGCTACAAGCCTAGCTTATTACGTTGGTATGTTGTCATCCATGTACGTCTTCCTCGAAGACTTATAAAGTACCAATAGGCACAATGCCTTGCGGTACATCAACTAGTGTCCAAACATAGTTGATATACATGGAATCCATTTCGGACTCATGACACTTTGTCATAGTATGGAGTCTATACCTTGTATCACTTCCTCATACGTAGTCAGTTGGTATACCTCAATAAGATTGACATCTTTATGAGGTGAGATCAGAAACCAATACCCCAGGTTGTCTTCTGACTCTCTCCAACATTCGCGGTTCTTGTGTATACGAAGATTATTGGAATAGTTTCATCCTTGATGAACTATTTATGTTCCATTAAGATTCGGTGCCTTGAATAGTATTACTCTGATTTTCATCGGGTTTTACTATCCTCCCACTTACCACTGCATATCGGTATTCCTCTCAGGAAAACCATATGGTGAGCAACAATCCAATTGTTCTCAAGTGAGTTGTATAAGTTCAATACTTATGGTATCCCTAGGATAACCTTCAATTGGCACTTATCCAATTTGGTTTTTAGTTTGGTATCATCCAAACATATGCCTAGCATACCCAAATTATCAGGAATGTGAAACCCGGTTTCTTTTCTTGTTCATATCTAATATGAAATCTGTCAAACAGAAAGCTTATCCGTTGAAGGAAATGGTAGCTCAGAGCGACTCATGATTAACCTTATTATGTCCAATAAAATTCGGTTAGTCAGTTCAGACACACCGTCACTATGACGTGTTCCGGGAGGAGTCCTCATTTGAAAGAATACTATACTCTTTCAAGTATATTAGAAACTTATTGCTTAAGTATTTTCCATTACGGTCTTACCGTGACGGTATAATACTATAGCCGATCTGTTTGTCTATTTCGTGTCGAAACTTTAAAAGTTTCCGACTTGTGTTCTTCAAAAGAAACACATAACCATAACGCGATGCCACATCCGTATAGGTCACGAAATATTCATATCCACATCTAGCCTAGCTAGACATGGGCCCACTTGCTTCACTATGAACTAGGGCTACCAGATCGGTGGCATTTACACTTTTACCAAGTAAATAGTGTTTTAGGCATTTTGCCTAATAAACTAGATTCGTAGACTTTATTTGAATGGAATCAAATCAGTCCTAGTATCCACTCTTCAAAAGTGTGGATATACGAGTCTTGTTTGATTGTGTCCCAGACAACAATGCCACAATATGTTTCATCTGATCAAATTAGTTTGAGCTATTTGTTTGTCATTTTATATGTTTGAGATTTATTTATATTCATAATATAAATTCTGTTATTCACATCTAATGTGTATATCTCAATATCATCTTTATATAATAAAACACTTTAGTGTTCTAGAATATAAAGGTTCACCCGCAGCGGGTTAAACACTGATATAAAGATAATGTTTCTAGTCAAACTAGTCACATTATAACAGTTTCCTAATTTAGGTACACACCCGATGGTAGTTTCTAAACTTAGGTATCTACGGTTAAAACAGCGACTTCCGTCCCGTTTCCGAATCGCAGATTAATCTCGATTGAAGTCAGTATCATGTTCAAAACAGATTCTGAACATCAATACATATATTTATGTATCACATGTTGGGGTTGGAGCTTAGAGCGCCAATCCGGGCCGTATTTATGTCTGATTCATGAATTCGAACATCCCCTTATTCCATAATATTACTTATTTATGGTTGCACCTCTTTTTTTTATATACGTATTCGATCTGATTACGATTAGATTGAAACTAAATGTGGTTTAGTGATATGTATATATTAGACAAAGGCCCGATAATATATAATGCAGTACACAGTTACAAAGTTAGTTTGTAATTGACATTGGGAAGTGTCACTGCTATATGATTATTATCAAACATAGTTCCTGGTCAAGATTTGCTAACACGGGTCGGTTAGTCAAATCCGTTGAGACCAGTACATGTCGTATATCGAGACTTGGTCCGATGGTTTATCCCAATGAACCATGAGTCTATGGAGACTCGTATAGACGTGTAGGTGTTTATAGTGGATAAACACTGAACGGCTCACCGAAGATTCTTAATGGATGGTACACCAACGTCAATAAGAATCTTCTCGGGTTGAGTAGCATAGTGGTCCTTCGACTTGAGATACCATTGTGGATGTATGAGACATCCTCCACACTTAGATGGCAGTCACGTCACCGATCTATTTAGATCAGACCTCCGCCTGTTCGTTGGGTGTGGACTGATCCTCAGGATATCCTGTGTGTGTCAAGATAGGATCCGTCAGTTCTGTGTACAGAGCATAGGTAGTCCATATAATTAGCAGTCTGTTAAATCTGTGGCCACAGTATACTTCAGAAGTAAGTTCCGATTGTTATTTAGAGATTGCTAATGAATACGTCGACGTGATAATACCTATAGAGATTTGACGTTTACATCTATATCTCTGGGATTATCCGGATACCTGTGACGAATGGATTATACGTATGCAATGACCTCGACCTGTATGATTCAGCTAGATTATCCGTGATCGTCATAATCTACGGGTGGATAGATTATGGACATGAAATTGGATTTCGTGACGGATATACCTGAATCTAGAGAGTCTCAATAATGAAACATACTCGTAGAGCACTAGAGCAACATTTATGAATAATGATGATTATTTATAAATCGTTTAATCGTTAAACGAAAAATACATGCGAACGGGCCGAACCGTCATTTCCTAATTAATGTGTATTTGTATTTAATATATGATATTATAAATACACATTAATAAATAGTCAAATAAAGGTATTTGACCTATATCATCAATATATGTATTTGAGATATTTAAAGTAAATATAATACATATATTTGATATATTTGTATTTAATTAATTATTTAATTATTTAATTGTGATTAATATAATTAAAATATAATATATCACCAAATGATAAAGTTAGGAAGTGATTATAAGTGCAATTGTTGACTTATACATTAAAGGAAATGGTTGTCAAATTGATTTTGACTTCTTAAGATATTTGTTCAAATTGTTTGAAAAATGAAAATATATTTTTCCTTTATTTCTTGATAATTTCGGCCATGACACTTTAAAATATAAGAGTTATATTTTTCTAAGTTGCATTTGTTGACTAAATTAAATATCTTTAAAGTTGTTTTAGATATTTAACCAAGTTGAACAAATGAAAGACAAATGAAGATGAAATTAATATTCTTGTAATTGCCTTACCAATTTCGGCCAAGGCTTTTTCCAAGCTTGTATATATTTTTTTTCATTTCATTTGCTTTTAACCTAATTCACTTTAAACAAAAACTCCATTAAAGGAAGGCAAAGAATGCTAGAGAGAAAAGAAAGAAAAATCAAGAAAAGCTTGGAAAATAATAAGTATTTCCAACCTTCCATTAGAGAGTAATTTGTTCCTCTTGTTGTGGGCAACATCTTGTGATTTTCTTGAGTTTTTCTATTCTTTATTCTTTGTGTTTTTGATGGATAAATGTTTGGTGAAAGTGTAGAGCATGTATAATGGAGAAAGCTTGTGACTAGTGTAGTTATAAGTGTTCTTTTAAGGTTTTGGAAACCATGTTGCTAATCTAGAGTTGTTGACCCACTCTTAGATGACCTAGATTTGATCTTGAGTTGTTTCATTGTGTTGAGACTTTGATTGTATGGAAGAAAGATGATTGAAGTATTGGATTTAACCAATTTGGTCTAATTTGTCCAATTTGATGAAATTGAAAAATTAGGGTTCATGACCAATTCCAAATTTGGGGATTTTCATATATGTTGTGTATTTGGATGTGTATATGATGCATATAAAGTTTCATGTTGATTGGATTACATCTTGATGTGTTTTGAAGCATGAAATGACAAAGTGCACAAATGGCACCCCATTGGGAGCATTCGGCCAAGTGAATCAAATTTGGGGATTTGGTTGCTTTTGGTGTTTTGATGTTTTGAACATGCTAAGTTCATCTTAGAAATGATTTAGAATCATTCAAAATTGATTTGATCAATTTCGGACTAAAATTGACAAAATACCAAGTGTAAGGGCAATTCGGTAAATTCACTTAAATATGATTTATTGAATTTTATTTCATAATTTGATTATTGGAATATTAAATAAATATGTTTATTTAATTAATCCGAGAAAAATTTTTGAAATCGGAAAATTTGATTTTCCACCGCTTCCGCTGCGTTACCGGATTCTGCCCCTAAAACCCCTACATCACACTAAGTATTTAAAATCTAATTTCAATACTAGTAGTGAACACAATTTGACAAACATATTTGAAGTCAGAGCCTTGATCGTCTTCAATTCCTTCATGTCTGCTTTGTCCAAACGGCAGTCACGCTTCCGCGATCCGTTTGCCACATTTAATGCAGACATTTTGGGATATGTCATTTATCTTCCCAGAAGATTATAATGATTTTGCTTTTGCATGTTTCAACACTCCGAAGCCTTTGGCCAAGCCTCGGGTTTCTAGAATATCGAAGTAAGGTGCGCCTTGCGCTACTTGCCTTATTGCAAACTTTGACTTTGTCTCCTTGAGAATAGTCATTAACTCTCCAAGAGTTATTCATTGCAATTTAGTACTTCTAAAATCTAAGTTAATAGATTTATGAAGATCCTTCAATTTCAGTATCATACTTTAAGGATCTAACCCTTAGTTCTGATAAAGAAATCAAGGAGTCTACTGCGACAAGCTTAATGGATTAAGCACTTAAGTTATCATTACATAAATCTTCCAAAGATTATGCTATACTATTTGCTTATCTCCGGGCTTAGGCATAATATGTTATTTTATCAAATAAAGTAACTTATTATTTTCCAGGACCATCCTGAAATATTCCCAATTTGAAAATTAAGCCATTTAAATACATTTTCCCTACGATTATGTTTTAAATGTCAATCTTTCAATTTATCTTGATTTTAATAGTCCAATTATTTAATCAACGATTTAGGTACTATTTATTATAATGATTACAATAGTCCAACTATTTAATCAGCTATAATTTAATAGATTAAAATCAATTATATTGATTACTATAATCCAATTATAAAATCAACTATAAATGAATAGTTTGAATATAGTCCAACTTTTTATTAAAACAACAATTTAAATATTAGTTCACCTAACATTTAATTTATTTGACGAATGATATTTGAATGAGCGCGTATGGCAAGTAATTAAACGAATATTGCAAATTCAATTCTTGCCTCCCACTATTTTTCGGCGAGCCTCTAACCCTCTGTCGAGTACTCGGGAAACCGTGTTTCCTAGTGGGCTAGGATCCCGTTAAATATCACACAATCTTGACTTTGGCCAACAAATTGAATGATAATTAACTAGGTAGATCTCTAAGATCGATTGGATCCAATCCAATTCCTTGATCTAGTAGGGGGACATCCAAGTCCTAAACATATATCTTATATATGCCAATACATCCAATGTATTACCTAACCTTTTTCCTCTGAATCAACTAAGCATTGGCTTTGGCACAACAAACTTAGTGATCCCAGTCAAGCACGACCCATTGACCATTGAAAGCTTCGTAATCAATGTCGATTGACAAGAAGTGGTCTTGACTTTGGCCAACAAACCACAACTTGGACAAGACACCAATATGGAACAAAGCCTTCGTGATTCAAACACATCCTCGACGGAAAAAGGCCTTGACTTTGGCCAACAAGCCAATGCCAGTCTCGGATCTTGAGTGAGAATCACTCAATGGAAGGAAAGACGCTTAATATTTTGCGAGGGTTTTTCGAGTGCAAATTGGCAACCAATTTATTATCTTTATTAAGGTCTCCTCATCATACACCCTTAAACATTCATTCTAAACACATAATAAAGCGCGTATAATAAATAATAATGATATGCGGATGGATACTTTACACATGATCCTAGATCAAATCTCTCCCTTCTCTCTCCCGCTAGCACATGTATTACTTCTACCCGTTACACTACACTTCTAAAGAAACCTCATTTACATTGAGGGGAATAGGTGAGAAGAGAATACAAAGAATATGGAGGTGAAAAGGCTGGACACGCAGGTCCAATTAATAAATTCAAATTTATTACACAATTTCTAAAATTGTCCCACACATCTAATATCCATCTGATATTCATTATTTATGCATCGCAACCCATGTATTCACACAAGCATGTTATCAATCAATCTAATCAAATTAATTAATCTGATAATTAGTGATCATTCAATGTTCAAACAACGATTTGATTTTGCTCGAGTCAAACACGTTTTGCGAATAAGTACTCAAAATACGAATTCTCGAATTAAATTAAACTACATCATTAAATCCAATTTAATATGCATTCAATTCTAATTCGCTATTTAATTCCAAATTAAATATTACACTTTATTAATAAACCTTTTACGACTTAAATTCCAAATTTAATCGTTTCGGGTCTCAAAGCCCGATTAACGTCCAACGTCAATTCTATTAAAGTCCAATGGGCTTTTAATTAATTACATAAGGCGTGGACTTTTGGTCAACTCGGGTCAAACCGAATAACCAAAATCTAATCCGGGAGTTACCCCATAAGCTCAGAAATCAATCTTGGCCCATTAGGCCCAATTAAACTTTAAAGGTCCATTAAGTCGCATTTGGGCTTTATGGAGGCGGTTTTGGGCCTAATTAGATCCAACCAATTTTTCCTAAACCCAAATTTGTACAACAAATCCCAATAAGCCCATTTACAACATTTAAGCCCAATTTCACAAAATAGTCCCAAAATAATTAAATCACAAAAATCCAATTTTCCAATTTAATTACCAAAGTGTATAACATGATTAATTACCCAAATTAACATTTCCAAAACATCAATATACACAATTAATCATGCTCATTTTCATCATCACATGTCCAACACATTTTGATTAAAATCAAACCCAATTTTACATGCTCAAAGTCGCGGCCAAGGGAGGGGATTTGTGTCCGATTCGAATTCAATCCAATTAATTCCACAATCGTAATTAAATCACATTCCCGAATGATTCTAACTCATCCAATGAATCAAAAATAAAAATAAAAATCCAAGACTAAATAGGGCTAAGGCATTTGGCCAACACCAAATATTTGGGGAAAAATGTTCCAAACACAAATTCATGAAATTGATCCAATCAATATTCAATTAAACATCAATTAAGCATATTCATTCATCCAATTTCACAAAATCATGCTCAAAATCAATTTACCCAATTTTAGGCCCTAAACTTTTTCATGCTCAAACCTTCCTCTAGATGCCATTGTTGGTTTCTATTAAGGTCCCAAGATCAATAATAAGTATGAATCAATTGCGAATACAAATCAACGAAGTTACGGAATACTCACATCGATCGGTTGAGCGACGCAGAGGCAACAAAAACTTCAAATTTCTTCCCTCACAGTCACGGCAGTTCACTGCCAGTGCTCACTGGTTTCGGCCTTTTGGATCAACATCGTCAAGCTCCAAGCTTCGTGATTTGATTCCTGGCTCATGGGTGGACTTCCATATCACCTTCACATGTCTCTCGGAGTGCTAGCTCTTGTGATTTTTGCCACAAAAATCACCACTTTTGGCTTCCCATTGCTCGGTTTTCTTGGAAGAAAACAGAAGCATGTACTGCCCACCATGGGCGTGAGAGGAGAAAGAAATGGAGGAGAGAGAGAGATAAATGTGTAATATTTTTTTGTTAAGCAAAAAAAATGGTAATATATTTTCCAAAAACAAATACCAAATTTTTCCCTCCAAAAACCAAAGCCATAAATGCCAACCACACACATCAACTCACATCAACTTCCATCAATCAATGAATAGTGACTGGCGTCAATCACTCAAAGTGAAAGACATCCATCACTTGATTGACGAATGATGTGACGCTAGATGCGACTAGCGATTTGATGCTTGATTTGATTTACGTGCCGCACTCGAATTCGAAATGCAAATGCGCTCGCAAATAATCCCGGGCTCGGGTTCGCTAATTCCAAATTAATGAATTTTCCGTTGCGTCGTAATTAAATGATTATGCCTAGCGAAATCACTATTCACATCGCTAATGAATTAATTCTAAATTAATTCGTTCGCCCGAATTAAAATCTAATTTTAATTCCGCGTCGAAATCCAATTTCGTTTAATATATCGAATATATTAATTAATCGATTAATTCCAAATTAATCGTTATCTCTCTTTAATTGATATTTTATCCCAGATAAAATATCTCCGTAATTAATCCCAGATTAATTTTCTCTCTCTTCTAATTAATCCCAGATTAATAAAAGTGCGAGTCATACATCATCGGTGAATCTTTGGGAAGCGACCCATGAGATCCCCGGATATGTTGGCAGTAAATTCGGTTGTCGGACTATCCGAACACGTAAGTACCTCGTACTACGTTTTACCAATTTACAAGACAAGGTTGGCTTCTTACAAAGCGCCATGCCTACCCAATTCTCCGGAAATATCCTTACAGGAATAAAAGATCTCTATCAGGCGTAGTATACGTAGTATTGCATATTTCTGTCCAGTATCGGATGATCATGTGCTAGGCCTGGGGCTGGAATTGTGTCTGCCCCGTACGAAGCACATGTCGGATGTCTGGTGACTAGTCTCTATAATCGGATAAACATGACCTTGTCATTTTATCCCGATAGCTGCAGCATTTAAGAGAACTAGTACCGTATCCTACGTGACCATCATCTCCATATGACTGGAGTGACACTTTCATCTTGAAATCACACCCAACACACTACGATTCTCAATATACCCAGTATTGGCATACACAGAACCTGTTAAAGACCTGGACGACCGCAACAAAAGTATATTGATTGTCGCAAGTATTAGCGGTGCAAGTCTCAGGTTAAGACCAAATACACCTACCCTGATTTCAGACTTCCATAGACAATAGTCATACTACCAATGGAATTCTGAGGGGGTCTTATCCAGAGCGAAGCTGTTTCCCATACCATCGGTAAAACACAACCTCCTATTACACTTGCATAAGTATCCTATACCCAAATATATGAGAACTATGTTGTTGTGCCCTCACAACGCGCACAAGTGTAATACTAGTCTTTTACGTATTTATCGATGTCCAATCTCGATAATACTCTGACTAGGGATATTTAATGATTTATTATTCGTGGACTGATACTGTCTCATATCATTCTCCGTCCAGGAACAAATCATAGGGACCTCCTATCATTTATACATCTAGGTGATCTAATCACAAATGATAAGAGTGCAATCTCCATTGTCACATAGTTAATTTGTACAAAAACACCATGATCTGTACAAATAGTGACGCTATGGGTCATAATTGTCCAACAGGTAGATCATTCTGACGAACTTGCATCTGACTCTCAGATGTCGAAGGTGCTATGTGTTTGTCAACTTTTTTGACGGTGGTGTGCTAGTCAACCAGTAAGTAACTCCTCGAGTAAACCTTACTCTGAGGTTTGAACTCCCTCATATGTCTCCTCTAGAAACGTGCATTTGTCGATACAATACTTTGTTATCCTCAGGACTATAGAAGAATCCACCCCTAGTTTCCTTAGGATAGCCTACAAATAGACACACTTGAGACGTGGCTCCAACTTATTAGTCTTATTCTTCAGCACATGTGCTGGACACCCCCCTATGCAGAATGTTCGTAACTAGTTTTACGACCATTCCACAACTCTAAGGAGTCGTAGGAACAGACTTAGATGGAACTACATTAAGGATATGCATTGCGGTTTGCAGTGCATATCCCCAGAATGAACTAGGTAGTGAGCTATAACTAAACATAGATCTCATCATGTCTAGTAGGGTCATATTTCTCCTCTCTGCAACGCCATTTTGCTGTGGTGTTCCAAGCGTTGTTAGATGGGATACTATCCCATGTTCAACTGAGAATTCCTCAAAATCTCTATCGAGGTATTCCTCTCCATGATCCGATCGTAGAGCTTTGATTGTCTTACCTAATTGGTTCTCAACCTCAGCAAGATACTCTTTGACGTTTTCAAAGGTATCTAATTTGTGATGCATTAGGTAGACATACCCTTATCTTGAATAATCATCAATGAATGTGACGGAGTATTCATAACCGCCTCAGGCTCTTACATTCATCGGTCCGCAAACGTCCGAATGTATTAGCTCAAGTGGTTGACTGGCTCTTATACCTTTTCCAATAAAAGGTCTCTTGGTCATTTTTCCTTCTAAACAGGATTCACAAACTGGTAAAGTCCCGAGATTTAACTGGTTTAAGGCTCCGTTCTTTTTCAATCTGTTTATCTGGCAAGGTTGATATGACCAAGTCTAAGATGCCATAGATATGTGTCATCGTGAGAAACCTTTGGTCGTTTGGTTTTAGGTTTCTCAACTTTAAACATTTCAGCGTTGAGCAGTGACCTATGTGTTAACGGTCTTAACATATACAAGTTATTTTCTGAGTTTCATGTGCATATAGTTAATCCATTTCTACCAATAATAACCAAATTTCTATTAAAAGAAACTGAATAACCATCATCCAAAAGTTTAGAAACATAAATCAAATTCCTGCGAAAACTAGGAATGAATAACACATTGTTCAAATTTAAATAACAATTATTCATGAAATTTAAACTAGAAACTCCCACTACTCTTGCTGAAACGGCATCCCCTGTCCTGACCCTCATGGTGTAGTCACCTTCAGCAAGGTCCATCCATGAATCAAGTAGCTGCAAAAAAGAACAAACATGGTTAGTGGCTCCAGAATCAACAATCCAAGCAGATTTATCATCCTCCACTAATAGAGATTCAATAACGAGTAAATCATATTTACTTGTTTCCTTTTTCTCTTTTAGCTCGGCAAGGTATTTAGGACAATTCCTTTTCCAATGCCCATTCTTATTGCAGTGGAAACATTTACCTTTGGGCTTGGCATCCTTGGAGCCTTTCTTGTTCTTCTTCTTCATGGGCTTTCCTTTAGCCTTCCCAGTGCTTTTCTTCTTCATCTTTGCAGATTTAGAAGACTCGGAAACATTTTCCTCTGCACCGGACTTATGAGGATCCACAAGCATGGACTCGTAATGGGTGATCTCATTAAGCACTTGGGTCAAAGTAAAAGTCAACTTGTTCATAACATAGTTGCTTTTAAACTGCAGGAAACTCTTCGGAAGAGTTTCCATAATCATGGTCACCTGGCTACGCTCGTCAATACGAGCTCCATGGGTTTCAGCAGTATTGAGATAGGTCATCATCCTCAAGACATGCTCTCGGACTGATGTCTCATCCTTCATCCTAGCAGTCATCACTGAGACCATGGCCTCATGGCGTTGACGCTCCGAAGGCTACCCAAACATGCCCTGCAATGACTTCATCATCTAAGATGTTAGAGCCACAGGTTCATGCTTTGCAGCAAGAACCTCAGACATCCCTGCTAGCAAGTAGCATCAGGCTTTCTCATTTGCTGCGACCCATTTCTAGTAGGTATCGTGCACAGCTTGGCCAGCATTTCTGCCCGGCTCGGGAGGACTCTCCTCCGTCAGGACAAACTTTAGGTCTTCACAGACTAGAATAGTGTTCGTGTTACTTTTCCACTTAACATAGTTTTCTCCCGTTAATTTATCATTTGAGAGTATGGAAATAATTGGAGAAACCATGGCTGAAAAATAAAATAAACATACATTTAACATTCATTCATCGCATATTAAAATCATCAAATAATTTTGGCATAAAATTAAACATGATGCATGAACCATGAATAATGAATTAGAAACCTAAGAGAATTACTATGCCACAGAAATCTATCATCCCACAAGTAAGTGCCGCCGTAGGGTAGGTCAAGTACTCGCATAATAGATCGAGACGATCTCAGTCAATTTAATATATGCGGGGATAACTCTTATTCTTATATTAAACAACTACTATTTTATTCAATCAAGGAATTTTATCAACAGTTAATTATTCCTTTGTGAGTGTAACCCGCCGTTTCGGGATTCTTGACTTAACGAGTGAAGTGCCGCCGTAGGGTAAGTCAATTCATAAGATACATCTAGAATCCCTATCCTCTCGGAACCCAAACCTGATATTGACCCAAAATGGACACCATCCATAAGGGGACGAAAACAAAGCCGTCTCGAGGCGCCTTTTGAATCTCACGTTTTTGGACTAACAATGGAGATCGCGGGATATACTGTCGCATATCCCTCTCCCACTCACAATTTTAAAATTAAGGTTTCTATCTATAAAAAATCTAATATTTTATTTTAACTAGTGTGGAAAAATATATGGCGGCTAAATCATAATTTTTATTTACACTAGTTTAACATAAGTGACCTAACCAATTTTAACTCTTAAAAATTATATCACTAATATTCCATTAGTCTCTACTAATTATTTTACTCAATTAAACTAATTTAATTAGAGTGGTATTAGTGAGCTATTATATTTTAACTCTTAAAATACTAGAACACTAGTAAGTTTAAAATTTATGGAATTCTAAAAAGGTCAAAATATTAATTTAACATTTTAATAAATCTTAGTGCGTTATAAAATCCAATGATACGTGGAATTGTATCCCGAGTGCAGACCATATTACCGTCCATTCGGATTCGGCTATGGAATTTATATCCGGGTTTCCATCCTATATACCAATGGAATTTATTATGCACCAATTAAGCTCAATATATTAGAATTCAAATTTTAAACCATAAATCCAATTAATCTAATTAATTGATTTCCATGCATATCATATTCTAATTTAAACATTTTAAATTACATAAAATCATATTTTTATGTCTATAATGATAATGCATCTAAAACATGTTATGGCATGTAAAATGCAAGAGTGGGCACCCTAAGCTATATGACATGTTATTCAAACAATTCGAAATAAACATACATATAACATAAAAAATATTTTACATTGACCGGGCTCTTATTTTTCCTATACTAATCTAATTAGTACATAAGATTCACCAAGGCATTCTTTGGTCTTCAAATCTCGCTTCAAAGTGGTGTTGGCTCCTTTTGCGACTTCGGTGCTCCAAATTACAAGAATTGAAATTTTACATTGAAAAATAAAATTACAACAAATGTAAACAATGGCCTTATGGCCTTACATCCCAAAAATAAAACCAACTACAAAAATAAGAGCCGGAAAAATTTACGACCAATGCAAAATCCATTCATCACATGAAATAACAAAAACATCCATCATATGAATATTACATTATGCCCACTCATCTAAACATGCATATCATATTTATAACTCATATAAATATATTAAAAACAGAAACTTTAAATGAAAAAGAGAAGGGTTAAGAACACTTTTCAACCTCACTGTAGATGCCAATTGTAGGAAACGCTTTCCTCGCACAGCGGAAGCGGCTTAGGTACACGGATCGGACTTGAAATTTTTTCTGCTTTTCCCTTCCTTTAGCCGAATGCAACCAGCAGGTGTACTGAAATTTTACTTCTGTTTCGGACAAGATTTCAGCCCCGGAATGCCCCTGAAACAGTCCCCGAACAGCCCCCGAACTGCAGTGAAATAATAGACTGTTTTGGACCCGTTATGCACCCGAACTGCGCCCAAACCAACCCCTGATTTGCGTGACCTGCAGTGATGTTATAGGTCTGATTTTTCCTTCAAAATACAGCCACAATACAGCCCCAAAAAGTTCCCAAGGTGTTTCCCAAAAATTCCGAATTAAAACGAAAACAAACCGAGTCTCGAAACAACAAGGCAAGGGACGGCAATGAGGTAAACAAACCCTCAATGTCGTGACCTATGGAAATAGAAGAAAATGATGATTTATTCGACACCAAAAAGTCTTATGTACTATGACTCATAACCAACGGAAAGTAGTGTGGGCTACACTCACAAAATAAATCCCTAAACGATTTAGAGATTTAATCACACTTAATATTTTATTTTTCTTCTTATGTTCTTCAATGGAGTTTCTCAACTTTTGAGAGAATGGTGAAGAAAAAAGGTGGCTAGGGTTGCAAGAGTGAGAGTTAGTCAAAAGAAAATCAAATTTTCTTTATATACTTAGGTCAAATTGTTTCCAAAACAAAACAACCAAAACCCTCCCACTTCAAGCAATAATCGGCCATGACAAGGAATTATTCAATTTTTGTAACATCAAATTTTCAATTACCATTATTGAAAAGATGTTACAAAATTAAAGAAGAAATTAACTATTTTGAAAATCATAATTTCCAAATTAATGCCAATGATTATTTGTTTCCAAAACAAACAAATCCATTCCCTTTATTCATATCAAAAATTCGGCAAAGGCATATATTCTTTTATTATTTTTGTAACAATTGTATTAGCTTTCCATAAAGCCAAAGATGTTACAAAATCAAAAGGTTTAATACCATTATAGATTTGTAACTTCCAAAATTAAATCAAGGGTTTCCAAGACACTTTAATTTGGAAATTACAACTTTAGCTTTCATTTAAATTATATCATATATAATTTAATTATTAATAATAATAAATATTATCATATAATCATTTATTATATAAATCATATATTAACTTTTAATATAGTTCCAAGTGTGACAAATTATATTATTATCATATTAATAATATTTATATTTTGTGAGTATATAATTGGACTATCCAATTATACTAAATCCGTTATAGTAAATGAGCTAGCACGGGGACCAAATGGAGCTACAGTTCCGAGCTCCAATAATCTCGAAATATTAATTAAGCTCTTAATTAAATATTTCGAATTATTAACTCCGGGTTATTCCACTAAAAACCCGAAGTTGCACTCTTGTTGCCGCAGATGATATATTAAGCCGAACTATGTCGGTGTCCATCGATATAGTCATTACATATAAATTGACCCTTCACGAGTATATCGTAATTAGAGCCGGGTCATAATGTCTGTTATACCCCTCTAATTATTTTTACCTTAAGTACCATTGATTCTCTAATGAACGATTTATTCATAACGATTATGAATTTTAATCTTTCTATTCGCAATAGAAAGACTTGAGCGCTCAAATCGTTCAAGCACCGAATCAACCCTTAAGAAAGATACTCATCTACTTCTCGCAAGAAGGAGTGAACTCCATGTCTATATAAAACGTTCCCAGCTACATAATAGACCATGCCCCCAAAATACGTAGCTATTGGTCGGGACTGCTACACCAACCTCACATTTGTAAATCAAAGGACATGGCCTGCCATGCAGGAGTTCGTAATACACTCAGGATTAAGATCAATCCATATATGACCATATAGTAGATCGAAATGACTTTCTTAGTTTAACGGATATTATAATAATGTCATTTCCATCTGGGTCCAGTCCTATATGATCACATCATACAAGGTGCCTCCATTCTCATGTCTCTACATGGACGATCTCGGATCAAGGTCGCCATACAAATATAGAATAGACCGCAGCTATAGATAAACTGTAAACAAAGTACCTACTTTTTGTACTCTCTATGGACTATTTAAGATTACTGACTTCAGACTTAAATCCTCTTGTGTATGACACTCATACACCAAGTCTGAAGGTACATAAGTAATCTAGGGTATTCAAGATGATTTATAATATGCGAAAATTAAACAAACAATTTGATAAATGAATAATGCATTGTTTTTTTTCTTCAAAACACATAAAACCGTTTACATAAAATGTAGCTCTAGGGCATACATCCCAACAATATAAGCCAACTAACCTTGTCATTAAGCATCTAATGCTTTCTTGCAATGGCCAACACAAAAATGTGAATGTTTAAGAAATGATAAGCTAAAGACAATGACTTTGTCATTAAGCATCCAATGCTATCTTTCAATGGCAAACACATAAATGTGAAGGCCATAACAAAGCATAAAAATGGATTAGCTAATGACAAAACTATTAGGTGTATATAAGCCACCTAATAGACATAATAAATTGGAGAGCATAACAAGCCATATGGCTTTGTCTCCAATGGTAAATAAAAATCAATATCTTAATAATCATTTATTTACCTTCAATTATGTTGTAGTAATTATCTCATAATTATTAATAACTTGATTATCTCATAATCAAGAATTGATTATCTCATAATCAAAGAATTCTAGAAAACATTAAGTTAAACTAATTTAACATAGTTTTCATTTGTGACAATAAATATTATTAATCTCATTAATAATATATAAATATAAAGTGAGCATATAATTAGACAATCTAATTATATTAGGTTTGCTACAGTTAATCGAGCTAGCACGGGAACCAAATGGACCTACGGTTCCGAGCTCCAATAATTCTGAAATATTAATTAAACTCTTTAATCAAATATTACGAATTATTAACTCCGCGTTATTCCACTAAAAACTCAAAGTTGAACTCCTGTTACCGTAGATGGATAAAATAAACCGAACAACTTCGGTGTCCATCGATATAGTCATTACATATGGATATAGCCCTTCACGAATATCTCATAAATAGAGCCGAGTCAAAAGTCCATTAAACCCCTCTAAATATTTTATCTCTTAAGCACCATTGATTCTATAATGAACAATTAATTTATAACAATTATGAATATAAAACTTTTTATTCGCAATAGAAAAGTTGAGCGCTCAAATTGTTCAAGCCCCGAATCAACTCTTAAAAAAATATTCTTTTGCTTCTCGTAAGAAGAAGTGAATTTCATATCTATGTAAAACATTCCCAGCTACACACCAAACCATATCCCCAAAATACGTAGTTATTGGCCAGGAATGCAACACTAACCTCACCATAGTAAATCAAAGGACATAGCCTGTCATGCAGGAGTTCGTAGTACACTCAGGATTAAGATCAAATCCATAGATGATCATCTATTAGATAAAATGAATTTCTTCGGTTAACAGATATTTAAAGAAATTTGTATTTATCTGAGTCCAGTCCTATATGATCGCATCATACAAGGTGCCTCAATTCCCATGTCACTACATGAACAATCCCGGATCAAGGTCGTCATACAAGTATAGAATGGACCGAAACTATAGATAAACCATAAACAAAGTACCCTCTTTGTTTGCTCTCTATGGACTATTTAGATTACTAACTCCAGACTTAAATCCTCTCGTGCATCAAACATACACTGAGTCTGAAGGTACAAGAGTAATCAAGGTAAACAAGACAATTGGACAATATGCAATATAAATCAAACAACTTTGATAAAATGAATAATGCATTTATTATTATTATTATTACAATATTCAATTCCTTTTACAATACATGAAGCTCTAGGACATAAATCCCAACATTTCATATACTTATACATGCTTATACATATACTTTTACATACTCATATATTTACATAACGTATACATATTGTTACCGATTCTCACACTTTCATACATCCATACCTTATTTCATATCATATCAATAAGAAAATTTCATACCTGTGATGGTCGTTTATCCTTACCATGTGTACCCTCAAACTATGTTTTCAAGAATATCTCTTATTTATTCTCGTTTTAACCTAAACACTTCAATCATATATATTTAAAACACCAATCAATTATTCAAGCACTCATCGCATGAGTTACTTACATGGCTTCGTGAGCATTCCAAAACAAATGGTGAAACATCGTTAGAATCACAACTTGTGAAATTCCCGACTTAGCTTTGACAAAGTTCCGGATCTTTCCGGGACAATCAAATCAAGTCCGACTTCAATGTTTTCAGTTCCAGTAATCTTAAAACATCATCATTATAAACTAACCTAAGAGGTCAATTAACTTAAATTCTCGGTTTACACGTTTTTTGGAAAATCTTCCGAAAAGGTTTTCGTAAACGCAACGGGAGATTTTGAACCCTCCGAACCTACCCGGATTTATCCAAATATTCTCATAATATCTTTTATAACTCATAACTATCATTAAAATCAAAACATATCATTATATGCAAAAACCTACTTTTACCGAAAACTTGCATATTCTATCGGATCGATCAGACTCGTTCCGTTTTCACTCGGATTCGACCAAATACTCATATTCAATATACTAATACTGAAAAAATTCAATTTATATCAATACTCTACTATACGAAGCTACTGGATACATTCAAACATTTAACTATAAACTTGAAATTTGCAAATTTTTACCGGAAGGTCTTACTGAGATTTCGAGGGCATATACGGACTCCAAACAATCCCACGAATGCGTTGGAATCAATGGAATTCAAATCAGAGTTACTGTTCACAGTGGATCACTATTCATCTGAATCTTTCTCCCTCATTTCGAGTGTAATCGTGCACGGAATGGAAAATCCGTCATCGCCAACTTGTAGTACTCTCCGAGAGCTTCGATTTGGTGGGTGGCTCGGGCCGTGAAACGAAGAGAGGAGCTTTCTCCCTATTTTTCTCACCGCTCCGGCTGCCAAATGGAGAATCCCCAGCCATGTGGTGGCCGACCTACTTCAGACGAAGCCAGCTGTGCTAGCGCGCACTGCCGGGGGTAGCAAGTCGGTGATATGCCGGCCACGACTTCTTTCTCTCTCTTCTCCATCTTTCTCTCATTTTTGTGTATATGGTTTGGGGGTGATTTGCAATAATAAAAAACCTTTGGTTTTTTATAATATAAGTTTTCGAAAATTGTAATGTGGTCCTCGTATTATTGCACTTTGACCCCTAACATAATGCTGAAAATGAAATCAGTGAAATCGAGGCCCTTCTACTCGAAAATTGGAAAAATATTCAACACAAAAATTATTCGTATAAAAAAAATGAGTCTTATGGTTTAAGAATCAAATCAATTGGAGTCTATTTGCTATCTTTATAGCCGAAACAAGAAACTTTTACGAGTATAACGATATAAATAAAAATCGCGTAACTGGTTCTCGAAACCACGTATTTTCCAACACGGTAAATATTCACTTTAAAATATTTCAATCTATTTTCCAACACAAAAAATATTATTTTTGAATAGCATCCCATTCCGAATTCCAAACTTCAATTAGAAAATCTTTCATAACCGTTCCAAAAATATTTGGGATATTACACTTAATAACTTGGTAATCCTGAAAAGTTTTTGATATGCTTGACTTATATGTTTTATTTGTAGTACGAGCGTGGTTACTTACTGAGTTTTATAACTCACACAAAACTAGTTTGCTAGTTTTACAGGTTGGTTTCCAAATTGGTCAACCCTTTCAGCTTTGAAAGCCATGCTCGACACCAAAGTTGCACTCACCCTCGCAAGTGTCCTGGGAAATGTCTTAGAGATTTAAGGTCCTTGTTTATTATGTTATTCATCATGTTATGCACGCTGTTGTGTATTTATTAAGTAAAAATTTTGATCTGCATATGATGTTGTGGGCATGTTGCCCTTAAATGTTGATTATGAGCTTGATATGTCTTGTGTGGACTTGAGATCCTTTTGTATATTTGATGTCTTCTACATGTTTCGTTTTAATGCTGGACTTTGTTCCAGGTTATCCAGTTTTAGGATACATCATGTCTGTTTTTCTATAAATTTGGAGGCTTATGAAGATAGGTTAATCCTGTCTCCTGTCGGTAGCATCCTGCCTCTGACGGGGTGTTACAAATGTGGTATCAAAGCAAAGGTTTAGGTATCGGTGACTGCAGTTGCAAGGTATTCGATCGTCTGAGTAAGTTTTCTATTGCGTATAGACCATATAGGTCTCATGTTTACAACTTGATTTGATCTCTGGTACATGGTATGATGTGCAATGATTTTTAATTTGATAATGGTGGTTTGGATTATCGGTACTTGTTTGTATGTTATGAATATATATAATATATATATATATATATATATATATATATATATATATTATATATATATATATATATGTATGTATATATATACTCAGTTAAAAGTATGTTGTTTATATATATATATATGTAATGTGAATGGATAATTTTATTTTCTGCTATATTAATGTCTTGTTTTATATGCTTCGATATTTTGATTTATGTTTTGAGATCTTGGTATTTGATTCACGGAAAAAAAGGATTTTGATAATAAGAAACATTTCATATATTTTGGTTTTGACTATAAGGGATAAATAATATATTTCTGCCTCGACGTTTGATTCACGTTTTCATGTTTTGTGATTTATCGATATGTTTCCGTCAAGATGCTTGATGATATGTTTCCGTCTCGGCGCTCGAAAATAATTTTGATATTTTTAAATCATAAAACTTTATTTCCTTCGAGATGGTTGAAAATCTGTTTTTGTCACGATGCTTGATAGTTTTATATTTTTGACCCTCTGTGACGCTTGTATATGTTTCATTCCAGCTCGACCGGGAAGCTTGTTATAGGGTCATGACCATCGAAAAATGGCTGGCACACTACTCTATCGACATGATCTTGTTCGTACACTGTCCGATTGGTGCACATGAATCGAATAGTGGACGCTTGATAAGTATTTTGAAAAGTTAATATACGAAATAATGATTTTTAAGGATATGCATTTGATTTTTGATTAAGTTTTCAAAGATTTATTTATGATTTAAACATATTTCTGTTTTACGAAAAGAATGATTATGATACATTTCGATATCGTTTATGTCACGGTGTTTGTATATGGTTTTTATGGTTTTATGATTTTGATTCCACCGTGGGGCTTATATAGGGCTCTGTCATATTATAGTGGACTGACCTGCTACCTTATGTCGACATGATCTTGTTCCATTCATTGTCCGATCTGTGCGCACAATTTTGACACTAGGCACTTGTTATATTTCATCGAGTTGAGTTTATACTGGACGCTTGATACAGATTTACGATGGTGATGAATTTCGAAATTGATTTATGTTTACAATAAAAGATTTTTTATAATGTGTTTTCGAGATGATTTTTAAAAAGAGATTGTTTTAGATTTTCCATTTTGATAATGTCAGAGATTGGCAGTTAAAGGATTCGTTATGATTATGTGTCACTTCTAGCTGTGACGATGGATGTATTTGTTGATATAAAAGTATATGTTCGTTATAAGAGCACGTATGTAGGTTTATAATTTAGTCATGGATCTTTTGAATATTGTGATGGTTATGTATGCTTTGTTGTTAGCTATACAATGTCGTATGTGTGGTTGGATATGTACGTATGTAAACTTTGGTGTTGATGGTCTTTACAGATATGATATGAAATGACATGATGTGAAATGAATGAGTCTCGTTTCAGATTCTAGATGAAATAGATAGTATGAAATCTGTATTATGTTTTCTGTTTTTGATACTATATCTGACTGCCTGTAAAGAACCTGTTTTATGCTCCTCGTTTCTGATGATGATTGTGATTAACTATCTAGAATTCGTGTTTGGCTTTCTATTTCTATAGTAGATGAATTTGAAACGGTTTACGCGTGTTCCTATGAATGAATGTGAATTGAAATGATAGTTTGATTTGATTTTGGTAAGAAATATTTGATTCAATCTATTTTGCTTTGAAATAGCATGGTTTGTATTGATGTATGAAATACGTAACTTTTGAAGGTGTGTAATGTGAGATAACCTCTGGATACATATAAGATTGTCATGTATGTGCGTTCGGTTCTGAATGATTAGACATAAGGATAGAGAAATTTTGAGGACAAAATCTTTATAAGGAGGGGATAATGTAATATCCCGAGTTTTTAGAACAGTTCTGGAAGGTTTCCGAATTAAAGTTTAGGTTTTGGAACTAGATGATATTAAGAATTAGGAACTTATGTGTTGGAAAATAGGTCGGAATATTTTAAAGTGAAGCTTAGTCATGTTGGAAAATGCGTGGTTTCGAGAACCGGTTACGCGATTCCTATTTATATCGTTATACGCATAAATTTTGTTGTTTCAGTTATAAAATTGTAAATGAATTCGAAGTGAGCTGATTCTTGAACTATTGGACTCCTTTTTCCGAGACAAACAACTTTTGTGTTGATCACTTTTCGAAATGTGCATCATAAGGGCTTCCAAAATATAAATTTCCGAGAAGCCCCATGGTAGAGACCTAGCACCAATTTCACGGGGGTCGAAATATAATTTCAAATTTTTTTTCTATATATACCTTGAAGTTTCTTGTAATTGCAAAAATGACGTAACACTACAAATCCCTTCACTCGACCTTCCATCCCCAAAAACATTTTGGAGAGCTTTGGTCACATCAGGGGCCAGCCGGCCATCGCCGGTCGACGTGACGACCCATAGGGGTGCACCGGCCACCACTCATTCTTGTGGTGGCCAACGGCAGCCCTAGAACGCTAGCAAACGACAAGAAAGAGAGAGAGACACGCGAGATATGGGTTTTCCAATCCCGGCTCATCGCTTGATTTCACGGCCCAAGCCACCTGCCTAATCGACACCCTCAGAGAGTTTTACAAGTTGGCGGTGATGGTTTTTTCATTCCATGCATGGTTGCATGCGAATTGAGAGAGAAAGCGACAATGAACAGTAACCTCCGAATAACTAATAGCTCCGATCGAAATTCTATCGATTCCAGCACGTTCGTGGGATCTTTGGGAGTCCGTATTTGCCCTCGAAATCTCGGTAAGACCTCCCGGTAGAAATTTGCTAATTTCAAGTTTGTCGTTATATGTTCGAATGTTTCCAATAGCTTTTTAGAGTAGCAAAATGATATAATTGAATTGTTTGAGCATGAATATATTGAATATGTATATATGGTAGAATCGAGTGAAACGAAATGAATTGGATTGATCCGATAGATTATGTAAGTTTTCGATAAAAGTGGATTTCGTGTGTATTGATGTTTTCCTAAATGTAATATTAGATATGAATGATGATACAATAATGTTTAGATTAATTCGGGTAGGTTTGGAGGGTTCTAGACCATTCTGTAGCGTTTACGGAAAATCTTCGAAAGATTTTTCAAAAATATGTAAATAGAGGATTTAAGTTAATTGGTGGCTTGGATTTGTTTGTAATAATGTTTTGAGATTAATGAAACTGGAATAATTGAAATCAAACTTAATCAGGTTGTCCCGAAAAGATTCAGAATTTGGCATAGTTAAGTCGAGAATTTTGTAAGTTACGATTCTGATGGCATTTCGCCATTTATTTTGACAGATTTGACTAGGACCTGGAGTGCTCGCAAAGCCAGGAAAGTAACTCATGCGATGAGTACTTGATTTGTTGATTCGTGTTTTAAATATATATATAGATGATTGAAATGTTTAGAATAAAACGAGGATAATTAAAAGGTGATTTTGAGAACGAAGTTCAAGAATATGTATAGTTAAGTTAATCGACCATCATATGTATGGAGTTTTTTATTGCTATGATATGAAATGAGACATTTGATGAGTTTAATGTCTATATGCATGTATTTATGTACGTAAGTGTATGAACCTGTAATGATATGTATATGTTTATGTAAATTAATATGTATATGTATAAGCACATGTACACGTATTCGTATATATATGTGATGATAATATATGTATAATTTGAGTATACAGGATCAGTAAATGGAATAAGTTATGAATTCCTAATTTGTATTAGCATGTGTAAGTGTACGTTATTTGAATAAATTTATTATTGACTCATACATGCAATTTGTCTGTATGGAGTTTGGGTGGTTAAGTGTGATAATAAATAGGTATAAGCTAAGATCTTCCTGAATGGATATGTTTAATTGATAAGTTTCTGTATCAAATGTTTCCAAATAGAAATTCTGAAACTGAGTATGTTTGTTCGATAAGTGAAAATATGAGGACTGTTAAAGATATAACATTTGAATTCGTAGTAATGTGTATATTCATATATTTAGAATATAAGTATGTATATGATTGTTTAGATGATGACTCGGAGTGGTTGTCACGTATGTGCCAGTATATGAGGAATTACATAATGAGTTTCTGCTACGTTATATGTGCGTATGCGTGTATGTTTAATTGGTTGATAATTTAGTGGTGTTGTAGCCGAGCTGGTTAGGAATCCGTTCGGACGACATTCATCTCATACCTATTATAAAATAGGTAATGAGTCTCATACGAGCATTGCTTGTGTAAACCATAGTATATGTATGTGTTGTTTGGGTTATGTGTTCTTTGATGTATTGACTGTTATGTATGTTTCGTTGTCGTTGCACGATGATTGTATGTTTGTCTGAGTGTATATGATAAAACCGGTGTGAGTATAAGATGTTATAAAGTGTGTTTGCTAAGTTTATTATTGTATGTACGTATGTTGTGAAAGAGACTGAATGTGTTTGTGAGATTCTAGTACTAGACCTGTCTCCAAGTAAGAATTCTGAAATTGGATTTACATGAATGTAAAAGAAGTGAGCTATGATTTCTAAACTGATATGTATGAATGCGTATAGGTCACGAATGTTAAGCTATCGTAAGGCTATCGGAATTAAAGAAAGTTTGTTTGACTTACCGATTTGATGATATTTCAAAGATGTTTATTCGTGATAAAGTATAAAAGTTTAACTTCATGTTTCATATGATTGAAATGGATTCGATGTTAAATGACATACTCTGTTGATATTCGAATATTTTCTTTGTATGCTTTGGATGTTTACATATTAGATTGGCACACATATATATACATATATGAGGATTTGGCATTTGTAAAGTATAAAGGATAATAAAAAGTTGATAACTATGAACTCTTAATAACTTGGTAATCTTGAAAAGCTTATGATATGCTTGAATTGTATGTTTTGTTTGTACTACGAGCGTGGTTACTTACTGAGTTTTATAAATCACACCAAACTAGTTTGCTAGTTTTGCAGGTTGGCTTCCAAATTAGTCATCCATTTCAACTTTGAAGGTCATGCTCGTGGCGCCGGATCACCCAAGTTGTTGTCACTATCGTAAGTGTTCTGAGAAATGTCATAGAGATTTAGGGTCCATGTTTATTATGTTATTCATCGTGCTGTGCATGTTGTTGTGTACTTATTAAGTAAAAGTTTTGATTTGCATATGATGTTGTGGGCACAGAGCCTTAAGTGTTGATTATGAGCTTGATATGTCTTGTGTGGACCTGAGATCCTTTTGTATATTTGATGTCTTCTACATGTTTCGTTTTAATGATGGACTTTGTTCCCGGTTGTCCAGTTTTATGATACACCATGTCCAGTTTTCTATAAATTTGGAGGCTTATGGAGATGGGTTAATCCTTGCTCTTGCCGGTAGTATCCTATTTCTGACGGGATGTTTCAATATAATTACTTATTTCAAAATCTAGATATTCTAATTTTTGAAAGTTTATACAATTTTTATAACTCCGGTTCTAAACTATCACCTCTTTTCTTAAGTAACTCTAATTTTGTTTCTACTAGATTGTCTGTATAGTCTGATAATTCAAATCCTTTAAAAAGATGACTATTTATTACTGCTAATTTACCTAGATTATTGCTAATTTACCTGGATTATTGGATTTTTTTAAGCATTTGTAACTGCTCGTATATCGTACATTTAAGATATTAATAAAAAAAGGCTTTGCTATCAAAGATAAAAAGAAGTGTTTTTGATAAAACTGACTGGCCTTTCAGAGGTTATAAAAACTGAATTTTCAAACCACATTTGTAAAATAAACTCATGATTCTCGTCCAAACGCTTTTACAACAAGTATCAATGGCAGCAGGTCGACGGAGCTGTGTTTTTTGAAAGAAGTTCAAAAACACCAGAACCTCTTACTAGGTTCTTAATATTTTATAAAAAGAACATTCCTTCTTTATGGATGAATAACATGATCTCTTTTTATTAATATTTTAAATATAAATTATACCTTGACTTCTTGTTCCCCGAAAACTTAAAAAATAAAGAAAAGTGGTGTTTTTGATAAAACTGGCCTTTCAGAGGCTATAAAAATTGGATTTTCAAACCACGTCTGTAAAATATACTCTTGATTCCTTTACAACAATATCAATGGCAACAGGCTAATGAAAATAAAAATGGGGGCTGTTTTTGATAAAAATGACCTTTCAGAGGTTATAAAAACTAGATTTCCAAACCACGTTTGTAAAACAAATTCTTGATTCTCGCCCAACTGCCTTTAGAGCAATATCAACGGCAACAGACCAACAAAGCAGTTTTTTTTTTTTTTTTTTTTTTAAAGAAGTTTAAAAACACCATAACCTCTTACTAGACTCTTATTATTTTAAAAAAAAGAATCTTCCTTCTTTGTGCATGAATACCTGGATATCTTTTTATTAATATTTTAAATATAAGTTATATTTTCGTTAACTAGGTTTGACCTCTTGTTCCCTGAAAATAAAAAATAAAATAAAATAAAAAAAGTTTAATCGACCGACTTGTGGTGATGACTGACTAAGATGATGACTAAGCTTGAAGAAAAAAACTTGGGAGCATTGAGTTTGCAAAAGAGTTTTTGATATTGAGAGAGTTGGATGCACATATCATTTTATGTAGTCCATCATTGCTTATATACAGTTGAAGAATAACCGTCTATACATGTGGGCTAAGGATTACCACATAATTTAAAACTATGCTATAATTGCAAAAGACAAATTCGGACAACTTTTCCTAAAGTTATTCTAGCTGTCTATGACTATTACAAAAGACAGAAAAAATTATTACGACTTGTTGACGGCTGATTTTGGTCTCGGGGTAATATGGGAATATCACCTCCGAGGTAATCCTCCTTCAACGGTGAATTTGTTTGGTTATGGGAGACCAAAAGCAAATTTAACGGGAGACGGGAAAAACACACCAATCGACAAAGAGATTTAACGTGGTTCGGTGGATTTTGGGATCCGACCTACGTCCACGGACAAGAACAGGGTGATACTTTTTATTACTCAAATACACTCCTCGGGTCTCTTCTTTCCTTTTACAAACCGGAGCTTGATGATTCTAATCCCTCACTCTTGTGATGATTTTCAGATGATGCCTTCAACTTCTCCTTCTACACTCACTCTACCCTCCTATTTATAATGGTGAAGAAATCAGATTCCTATTTGTACAAGAATTCCCAATTTGGAGATGGTCTCCTTTTCCTATCAGGATTCCTAGTCAAAACTATTCCCTTTTTCCATAAGGATTCCTAATCAAAACTACATTTAATTCCTTTATCCTATTAGGATATTAAGTTATTACTTTACCCCATTAAAGTAGGACAACTTATCCCTTTTCCGCAAGAATATGATGCTTTATCTTCCTGAGCACGCCTCGTCATGTGCTCGGTCTTCATGAGGTCGGCCATGATAGCCATTTGAACTGAGAATGCTGCTGTCGATCTGATAAAGTGCTCGGCCTCTTACCGTCAAGTTGTCGGGTCGGCTTTAACGGTCTCGATCAATGGAGTTACCCCTTTTACCCTTGTCGTGTTGTTTAAATAACATAGTGCCCGAAAAACACCATCAACATTTGTCCCCTAGTTCTCGGTAACAACGAGTTTGTGAGTTGATGCCGGGAACTATAAAAAAAGATGGTGTGCTGATCGCCTTGCTGGTGGTCGCTCCAGAAATCACCGAGAAATTGTCTTTGCCATCAACTAAGTCTTCTGCTTCTATCTTCATATCCTCGGTTCATTGGAGATGCTGACTCTATTCAGAATGATTCTCCACCTCAAAGCAAATTGCTTACTTGGGTCGTTCCATCAGGAGATGAAGTTCCTCTTGTTGTCCAAACTAAAAATGACTCCTCCTCTGTAATATTTGTACCAGAGATTTGGGGGTCCTGACTCATGGCTGATCCAATCTCGATTGTGAGGAGAAAATTTTGCCTCTGAGCTAACGATGATGTGCTCGGTGGCATGTGATCCTGTCTCGAGCTGTGAGAGATGCTCGGGCCTGGGGGAACGTTACGTCCCCAGTCCGAAGGACTGACTCGGTGGGACGCAACCCGACCCCGAGCTGAGAACGACACTTGGACCTGAGGGAATGTTACGTCCCCACTCCGAAGGGCTGACTCGGTGGGACGTACCCCGACCCCGAGCTGTGAAAGGCACTTGGACCTGAGGGAATGTTACGTCCCCAGTCCGAAGGGCTGACTCGGTGGGACGTACCCCGATCCCGAGCTGTGAAAGGCACTTGGACCTGAGGGAATGTTACGTCCTCAGTCCGAAGGGCTGACTCGGTGGGACGTACCCCGACCCCGAGCTGAGAAAGGCACTTGGACCTGGGGGAATGTTACGTCCCAAGTCCGAAGGACTGACTCAGTGGGACGCAACCCGACCCCGAGCTGAGAACGACACTTGGATCTGAGGGAATGTTACGTTCCCAGTCCGAAGGGCTGACTCGGTGGGACGTACCCCGACCCCGAGCTGTGAAAGGCACTTGGACCTGAGGGAATGTTACGTCCCCAGTCCGAAGGGCTGACTCGGTGGGACGTACCCCGACCCCGAGCTGTGAAAGGCACTTGGACCTGAGGAAATGTTACGTACGCAGTCCGAATGGCTGACTCGGTGGGACGTACCCCGACCCCGAGCTGTGAAAGGCACTTGGACCTGAGGGAATGTTACGTCCCCAGTCCGAAGGGCTGACTCGGTGGGACGTAACCCGACCCCGAGCTGAAAGAGGTACTTGGCTCTGGGGGATGTCACGTCCCCAGTCCAAAGGCAGACTCGGTGGGACATCGCCCGACCCCGAGCTGTAAAAATCACTTGGTCCTGGGGGAATGTTACGTCCCCAGTCCAAGGGCAGACTCGGTGGGACATCGCCCGACCCCGAGCTGTAAGAATCACTTGGTCATGGGGGAATGTTACGTCCCCAGTCCAAAGGGCAGACTCGGTGGGACATCGCCCGACCCCGAGCTGTAAGATCACTTGGTCTTGGGGGAATGTTACGTCCCCAGTCCAAAGGCAGACTCGGTGGGACATCGCCCGTCCCCGAGCTGTAAAAATTACTTGGTCCTGGGGGAATGTTACGTTCCCAGTCCAAAGGCAGACTCGGTGGGACATCGCCCGACCCCGAGCTGTAAAAATCACTTCTTTGGTCCTGGGGGATGTTACGTCCCCAGTCCAAAGGGCAGACTCGGTGGGACATCGCCCGACCCCGAGCTGTAAGAATCACTTGGTCCTGGGGGAATGTTACGTCCCCAGTCCAAAGGGCAGACTCGGTGGGACATCGCCGACCCCGAGCTGTAAGAATCACTTGGTCCTGGGGGAATGTTACGTCCCCAGTCCAAATGGCAGACTCGGTGGGACATTGCCCGACCCCGAGCTGTAAAAATCACTTGGTCTTGGGGGAATGTTACGTCCCCAGTCCAAAGGTCAGACTCGGTGAGACATAGCCCGACCCCGAGCTGTAAGAATCACTTGGTCCTGGGGGAATGTTACGTCCCCAGTCCAAAGGCAGACTCGGTGGGACATCGCCCGACCCCGAGCTGTAAAAATCACTTGGTCCTGGGGGAATGTTACGTCCCCAGTCCAAAGGCAGACTCGGTGGGACATCGCCCGACCCCGAGCTGTAAAAATCACTTGGTCCTGGGGGAATGTTACGTCCCCAGACCAATGAGCATGACTCGGTGGGACGTAACCCGACCCCGAGCTGTAACAAACATCGATCTCGACGGTACAAGAGCAGACCCGAGCCGGAAAGAGACATCGGTCTCTGCGGTACAAGAGCAGACCCGAGCCGGAAAGAGACATCGGTCTCGGCGGTACAAGAGCAGACCCGAGCCGGAAAACAAATATCAAAATCATTGTGTGAGCCATAACAAACAAGCATAATCAAATGTCAACCTAAGTCAGAAGAGGTTTACTCACCTTTTTGGGATCTGTTGCCTTTCTTGCAACTCTACACTGGTCACTACAAGCAAGACTCTTCTTAATATATCATCTCTGCATCTCAGCATTCCACGCATCCGACCGGATGACTTCCGCTATCAACTTGGTCGACCTAAAAAACCGAATGGTCTATGTACACACCGAGATAGCCTTCTTTTACCAAGTCTTCCACCTGCTCCCGCAGGTCTCTGCATTCATCGGTTGTGTGCCCTTTTAGATTGTGGTGTAGGCAGTAGGATCTTTTGTTTTTTCTGTTTGGGGGAAACCTCCTGAGGTCGGGTTCTATTAAGAGGCCTTTCTCCCGTATCTCCATGATGATTTCCCCTGGCGGCTTGCTTAGGGGAATGTACGCTTCCTCTCGGACCACATGGTTTACTTGAGTTGTGGGCCATTTTCCTTGATCCTTTGTGCCATTGGCTTGATTCTTTGGGTCTTGGATTGAACTTCCGGAATTCTCTTTCCGATCGCCGGTGGTCTTCCCTCCTTGTCACCCTTTCTCTCGGCGGTGTTTCCCCCTCCGGATACTTTTTTTTCGCTTTCTAGTAGAACGTACTTTCGGGCTACCTCCAGTGCGGTAGCGTAGTCTGGTGTCTCGTGGATCCTCAGGTGGGTCCACAGTTTCCCGACCCTTAGGGCCCCTTTCAGACTTTCCAGGGCTTCTTGGGATTCGTACCCTCCGACCTCGAGTACAGTGTTGTGGTACCTTTCAATGAAGCTTTTCAGTGTTTCGTCGTCTCCTTGTCTCATGAGCCTTAGTTCTCCTATTGTTTTTTGGGGGGTGCAGGCTCCTTTGAAGTGCCGGATAAACGACTTCTTAAGTTGGGAGAAGCTCTGAATTCTCCCCGGGGCCAGACTTCTATACCATAGGATGGCCGGTCCGGCTAGAGTTAAGGGGAACACTTTGCAAATGGCGTCCCCTGTTACCCCTTGTACCTCCATTAGTAGGACGAAGTCTTCGATGTGGGTTTTGGGATCGGTACGGCCCTTGTATGGTGTCATGGTCGGCATGCTGAATCTTTTTGGGAATTTCTCCGATTTTATTTCCTCCGTGAGGGGGGACTCATCTTTGATGTCCTGGACATCTCCCCTGTTTGTATTGGGGTATACTCCCCATTTGACCAGCTCCTCCCGTAACCAAGATTTCATGCTGCTGTCTTTGATTCCATGCCGCCCCCTGTGGTTTCTTTTCTTTCTGCTACCTCGGGAGAGGCGCTTCTCAGGGTCGGTTTCGTCCCGCACTTCTTTGGTATGTTCTTTTCCTCTCCTCCGGGTACTGTGAGGGCTATCGTAGGAGGGATCTGGTGATGATTTGTCATCTTCCTCTTCCCATGTGTCCTCGGTTTGGGAATCCCTTTGTACTACCACGGATCTCACCCTGTAGGGTTCCCTCCTTTGAGGTCTGTCGTCTTCGCTTGTATCAACAATTCTCTTTCCTTCCGCTATCTCACTCCTTCGCCGGCTAGTCCCGGCCTCGAATTTTCCGTCGCGTGCTCCTTCCATCCTTTCCAACCGGTCTACTATGGTTTTTAGTAGAGTTTGGTTTTCCTCCCTTTCCTTCCTAAGGTTTTCCTCGATCTTTTTCATCCAGTCTGCAGCCGAGCTCCCTGATGATTGTTGGTTTCCGCCTTCCGCCATTTGTCTTATTACGCGAGTTGCTTTTCGTAGAGTTCCCCACAGACGGCGCCAACTGTTGACGGCTGATTTTGGTCTCTGGGTAATATGGGAATATCACCTCCGAGGTAATCCTCCTTCAACGGTGAATTTGTTTGGTTATGGGGGACCAAAAGCAAATTTAGCGGGAGACGGGAAAATACACCAATCGACAAAGAGATTTAACGTGGTTTGGTGGATTTTGGGATCCGACCTACGTCCACGGACAAGAACAGGGTGGTACTTTTTATTACTCAATACACTCCTCGGGTCTCTTCTTTGCTTTTACAAATCGGAGCTTGATGATTCTAATCCCTCACTCTTGTGATGATTTTCAGATGATGCCTTCAACTTCTCCTTCTACACTCACTCTACCCTCCTATTTATAATGGTGAAGAAATCAGATTCCTATTTGTACAAGAATTCCCAATTTGGAGATGGTCTCCTTTTCCTATCAGGATTCCTAGTCAAAACTATTCCCTTTTCCCATAAGGATTCCTAATCAAAACTACATTTACTTCCTTTATCCTATTAGGATATTAAGTTATTACTTTACCCCATTAAAGTAGGACAACTTAATATCCCTTTTCCGCAAGAATAGGATGCTTTATCTTCCTGAGCACGCCTCGTCATGTGCTCGGTCTTCATGAGGTCGGTCATGATAGCCATTTGAACTGAGAATGCTGCTGTCGATCTGATAAAGTGCTCGGCCTCTTACCGTCAAGTTGTCGGGTCGGCTTTAACGGTCTCGATCAATGGAGTTACCCCTTTTACCCCTGTCGTGTTGTTTAAATAACATAGTGCCCGAAAAACACCATCAACACGACTTTTCTGAAAGTGGATACATATATTTGCTTAAAGGAATCTTATCTTGCCTAAGATGTTAATACTTATTAAAGACGTTCCATTGTGATCTCTTGATATTGATAAGAGTCGTGTAGTAGTTGACGCCTTTTGAGAGAAGTTTTCAGTCTATATCTAGTACATTTGCAGCATGATTATCAATTTCAGTATCCAGTGAATGATGAGACATTGAATTATCTTGATCTTGCCATAGAGATAATGTGTCATAAATTCTGGCATGTCTTTGAAAATATAGCTCTTTTATCTCTGCTTTCTACTTGGATAGAAAAAGTAGAATAAAATAACTCGTCTAATTATCCTCCTCATAGCGAAGATGTTCACTTTGAGCAACTAACTAGCTATAATTATTACCAAATGTCATATGTTCTATATTAGCTGCTGCTTCATGAGTCATTCTATACAAGTCTAAAGAGCATAGTACTGAGAAATCTGCCTTCGAATGCATCTTTTTGAACATTTTGGACGCACTGCCTATATGAATAATATGATAGGTTGGTATAATAATTTCTGTATTTTCATCTTTGTTAAGACTAAGTCGAGCATTTAAGAAAAAAAAAATGACTAAGTCGACGTCGTATTGATTGGAAAGAAATGATTATAGGGCTAGTTGGCCTAAGAGGAACTTAATTTTTTTTCCTGTCATCTCTAGTGTGAAGCTACTATATTAATTTCTTATTACAACCATGATCCCATTCATAACATCACACAACAGTTATTTCCTGTGAATGCCATGTTCATGAACATTTAGTTGACATTGGCGCAAAGGTATTAGTTATTAGTTCTTTATTAATTAATTAATTTTTATCTTTATGTGAGGGCCTGTCCCTCTTTGAGGAAACCACTGATTCTCTCATTGAGTCATTTCCTGTCTCTTTTAGGTTCAAGCTCTTTTTGGGTTTGAGAAGAGCATTAAGCACCTTGATGAAAATTTAGTTGAGATTGGCAGTGCACAAAGGTAAGCATGTATTTCGAACTTCATGAGGTTATATACCAAAATCGGGAACTCTTTGAGGTCTTCTTCCTCCATTAACAAGTAAAGATGTCTTGGTGGCAATATAATTTTTTGCCAATTGAGTTATATATAATCTCTCATTTCTGTTTGGTCTCTAGTACAAATTTGTTTTAGTTTTGCACAAGTCTTTTGGCAGCAACAGTAGGGAGTGGCTATATTTTAAGAAATATATGGCATTCCCATTAAGCCAAGAAATGAGATTCTCAAGTGAAATAGATTTGATTGCCTTACAAGACGGAGCAAATTTAGATGTCTCTGGGAATTACTGGAGACACCCCTAGAGAGAGAACAGCAGCACAATATTTGTTAAATCTCATGATACCAAATGAGCATCAAATCTGCTAGTAGTGTGTCTACGACTTTTAGAGCTCAACTCAAACGTTATTTAAAGCATAATCCTTCTTAAATTGAACATAATCTGGGTTGTGCACTCTATTGATGGTTAATCACTCTATTGATGCCAGCTTCTCTTCATCTACCTCAAAAGCTTTTCTTGCCTGCTTCAACTCCTCTTGCATCGAAAGCAATTCTGTGCAGCGATTCAGTTTTGGCAGGTCCTGCAAGGTTAACATGTAAATTTTAGCCAATAACTTTATATGGTAAAAAACTTGGAGCAATAGAGTTTATAGCATTCAGACAAGCAGAATGTGAACAAGAATTCCACATAAGAACACAACCATCACATAAACAAACAAGTGAACTGAAACAATGCCTCTAGCTAGATGTACCTTTCGGATTTGATAAAGAAAATCCTCAACAGATAACTTTCCTCTCTTTGATCCAATATCCAGTGCTTTGTGTGCCTGCAGAAAAGTGTAACATATAAACATCATACCTACCATGACATCTTATGCAAAGCAAGAGACCAATATAAAGCCAAACAAATGCTTACCAAATCGGTGACATATTCCACAACAATGTCCTCCACAAGCGCCACAGTTTCTGGAAGTGGCTAATAATGCCACCCAAGAAGTTAATGAATAAATCCAATTAGAACAAACTTCAAAAATAAAATCATAAAGTTCCACACCAACCATGTAAAAACTTAACAGCTGAAGCTTCGTCTATTAGTGCAGCAAGTATGATTTAGTGCTAAATGAGGCAAGACCTGGAGTAAAATATCATTCTAATGACTCAGACACAGTGCTGTAATCTCTCCATGAACAGATCAACACAATAAGTGCTCTGGATTAAAAAAGTAAAAAATTGTTAACAATATACCAAAAATTGTATTGCGAGCTGAGGACATAAACTCAATTGGCTCAAAAAAGGGATTTTGGTCTCTAGCAATGCAGCCACTAAGTGCAGAAAGGTTCAGCTACAGCCTAAACTACAGGGCCAGCCCTCTTCGACGAGGTAAATAATTGTTGAAAACAATAACACGTTCTTATAATTCCAAATGTATAAATCTAATTCTATCTGATTCATTTCTGAAATATCTCAAATCATATTATACATAATAATTCTTGCCAGCCAATTTTTTGGGTTTGTCTTCCTGATTGCAGTAAGCCAAGTTCAGCTAACAAAGAGAATACACATATTAAAAACAAATTGGAAACGTTTCAGAACAAATAACGGATAAAAGATTATTGATCTCAAAATGTTCATGACAGTGTAAAAAAATCATTAAATAACAAAGACAGAAAACAAGTGATATCATTGGCAAGAGTAAGCATAAAAAATAACCAAATCATCATAACAAATACTTCCAATCAACACAAATGAATATGCCATTAAGAGAACAAGATAAGGTCGATCAATGGATAATGATACTTACATTAGTATCATCCCCAAAACCATACATCATATGTTGAACTGCAGCAACAAATTTTTTTTTAAGAAAAACAATAATATAAGATATCAGTAAAACTGAATGAATAAATATTATCAAAAACTAGGAAATAAACAGGACAATGAAGCAATTACTGACGATCTTTTTGAAAGACTCCTCGCTTGCGCTTAAATGAAGTTGTTTCATAGGACTGTGAGGAACCTGCCTTTGATTTGGAAGATTGCCCAGCAGCAGTGTTGCTCATCTCTTAAGCACAAAGGTTCTTCCTTTACCACAAAAATCAATTTCCTTTGAGCTATCAATTAGAATATTACTGCACAAATACCTAAATTATGTCCATTTAATTGTAAGAATTTCTTATAAGAACGCTTTAGGAAACATATAAACCCCCTATTTGATAAAAATAATAATATGATGCTAATCAGGGCATAACATGTAGATTTAAAATAAATAAATAAATTTACTCCTTACTCTATCATGCCCACATCACACAACGATTCCAGATAAAAATAAATCAATCTCTTCTCTTGTTTTGTTTTACCTCTATATTCTATAAAATGAACCAAAAGAAAAGAAAAGAAAAGAAAGAAAGAAAGAAAGTGATACCCAGGTGGCGCTGTGTCAGAGAATGTTAAAGGTTGAGAGCAATTTGAAAGCAGAGCTTCAGAGATTTAGCTAATAATAAAATAGAGTGGATATTTATATATGTAGATGAATGGGGATATGTGGCAGGGAATTGGACGATTGGGATAGCTCTCAGAGAAAAAAGTCAATTGAGGGTTTCCGCCTTGAGCATGTCAAAAAAGCCCAGGGTCCTGTTCGATCCGTCTTAATTTTAGGCCGACTAGAGAATCAAATAATCCGGATCAGGTTTTATAATATTTGGCTCGGGTCGATCCCGACCCATGTCCAAGTTAAAAAATAAAAAAAGAATTTTTATTTATAAATTTTTAATTTTTAAGTTGATACATATACCTTTTAGAAAATGATATTTAATTCTTAATTTCTTATTGATATGTTTTAGGATATAAGAGTTAAATTATTTTTGAGTTTGATTATAAAAAAAATGGGGTGGAAAAAGCACGAACTCCGGCCCGAGACGAGCCGACCCAGCCTGATAACATTTCGTATTAGGCTTTTTCCGGACTTTGAACTCGGGCGGGGCTTTGAGCATTGCCACACTTGTATTGCCAAGGGAAATTATATAACCTACCCAAAATAACTAAGCATTTATCTATGAGATATTTGCAGTCTCATAGATCTATAAATTATCTTGTATTAGATTAATTGTATATTATTGTAAAAGTCTTATGTTCAATGTGTGTATTATATTGCTTCACTTTTAATTAGGGATTTGTAGTCACCGACTTTGCATTAAGGCTGAGGTAGGGAGATCAGGCTGGTCCCGTAATTCCTCATGTTTCTAAGTAGTTTTAGGTGTGAATATGTATCTCTAATAGTTACGGGAAATAATTAGTACATATATTGTTTTATGTTGTTAGGTGTTATCCTAACATAGCTTGAGTCTTAGGATTTTCTAAGTTTATATTCGAGCTGTTATGGCCGTGTAATTACATCATTATGATTTTTTTATATATGAATGAATTTCATCTTCAAAAAAAAAAAAAAAAAAAAAAAAAAAAAAAAAAACTAAGCATTTATCACCACAGCCTAAGGTTTTCTATGAAAAAATAGCTAAGTTCAAGGATTTTGTCACATAATTTTCACTGTAATTTCATATTTTAGAGCAATATTATAATATAGTTTTACATACCGAATCAATGCAAACTAAGTTTTACATAACCAACCAACACCACCTAAGTCCTGAGATGATGATGATAAATTTTGGAATGAAAAATTCAGAAACAAACTCGGAAGGAAGCTTCGGTTTTGTGAGGCAGGGGGATTGAAGACAATGAGCTGCTGAAGATTACATTATTAAGATGAGAGATAATGAAGCTTTGATGGATTGTTGAGGTGATTAATTGATGATGTTTCGACCGATTTGGTTAAGATGACACACGATAAAATGACTTATTTTGGTCCAAATATGAATTGTGATTACTACCTAAAATGGCAGTGTCATGGGTTTGCGAAGGCACCCATCGCACCACTATTTTTGTGTGCGATGTAAGTCATCGCACATCCATTATTCTTTTCTGCTTCTAAACTACCAAGATTTTGACAATATTGAAGAGTTGGCTTATATGTGAGAGTTTATTCATTTGGATTTTTTTAAAAAAAAAATTGTTAGTGGGTTTTATTGGAGATGAAATTGTGTGAGAAAAGTGGTTGACAATGGATTGTTGACTTGAGATGAGAGATAAGTTGTAACATCACGCCTGAGCTAGGATGCTACTGACAGAAGATAGGTAAGCCTCATCTCCATAAGTCTGAAGCTTACGAAAAACGAATATGACGCACACTAAAATGGACAACCTGGATCACAGTCAAGCACCCAAAAAGACCTATATAAATATCAAATTGGCAAATAAGACCTCTAGTCCAAACACAAAATAATAAAAATCACATCATCAATCTTCAAGACTCTGTGTCTTATAATTACATACATATAATAGCATGCTTTGATTGATACAAACATATACAAATGTAATATGATTTCTAAACTATATGACCCTTCATAGGACTCTAAATTATGTAACTATAGTCTGGGTGATCCGGCGTCTCGAGCATGAAATCCAAAACTAAAGTGGCTGACCGATCAGGTTGCCAACCTGCAAAACTACCAAACTAATTTTGTGTAAGCTATAAGCTCAGTAAGTAATCATGCTCAACAAGAGCATACAAGTCAAACATATTCAAATATCTATCATATACACATACCTGTAAAATTTCAGAAAACTTAACTTATATTTATTTTCATATCTTTCACTTACCAGACATACATACTTGAAAACACTTCCAACATTAAAACATTCATATACATTTATATCCAATCATATTGAATGTTGTATAATTCTCAATAACAACATATGTGCCGCTCGAAATGCTCGAGAGCACATGATTAAATCATAATCCTACATATAGCTGACTTATGTACTATGAATCATCAACCAATATCCATACATATAGACATATATTACGAACACAAACTCTGATACGGGCAAATTGTAAAACAAACTCCGATACGGGCAAATTTTAAAACAAACACCGAACACAAACTAGATTTCCAAACCACGTTTGTAAAAAAAATTCTTGATTCTCGCCCAACTGCCTTTACAGCAGTATCAACGGCAACGAGTAATTCTTTGGTACAATGGAGGTATGGATGACGTGGTACCACTAACGAATTAGAAAATGACATGTATAATTTAATACCTATTTTTTTAGTTGTTTTTTAATTTTTTAACAATCGTGGAAATGGATGATTGGCTGGTTGCATGGATAGCGTGGTACCTCTATTGCATTGTAGATTTTCTCCAACGGCAACAGACCAACAAAAAAGTTTTTTTTTTTAAGAAGTTTAAAAACCCCAGAACCTCTTACTAGACTCTTATTATTTAAAAAAAAAAAGAATCTTCCTTCTTTTTTCATGAATACCTGGATATCTTTTTATTAATATTTTAAATATAAGTTATATTTTCGTTAACTAGGTTTGACCTCTTGTTCCCTGAAAATAAAAAAAATAAAAAAAGTTTAATCGACCGACTTGTGGTGATGACTGACTAAGATGATGACTAAGCTTGAAGAAAAAAACTTGGGAGCATTGAGTTTGCAAAAGAGTTTTTGATATTGAGAGAGTTGGATGCACATATCATTCTATGTAGTCCATCATTGCTTATATACAGTTGAAGAATAACCGTCTATACACGTGGGATAAGGATTACCACATAATTTAAAACTATGCTATAATTGCAAAACACAAATTAGGACAACTTTTCCTAAAGTTATTCTAGCGGTCTATGATTATTACAAACTACCAAGTTTTTGACAATATTGAAGAGTTGGCTTATATGTGAGAGTTTCATTCATTTAGATTTTTTTAAAAAAAAGTTTTGTTAGTGGCTTTTATTGGAGATGAAATTGTGTGAGAAAAGTGGTTGACAGTGGATTGTTGACTTGAGATGAGAGATAAGTTGTAACATCTCGCCTGAGCTAGGATGCTATTGACATGAGACAGGTAAGCCCCATCTCCATAAGTCTGAAGCTTACGAAAAATGAATATGACGCACCCTAAAATGGACAACCTGGATCACAGTCCAGCACCCAAAAAGACCTATATAAATATCAAATAGGCAAATAGAACCTCTGGTCCAAACACAAAATAATACAAATCACATCATCAATCTTCAGGACTTTATGTCTTATAATTACATACATATAATAACATGCTTTGATTGATACAAACATATACAAATGTAAAATGATTTCTAAACTATATGACCTTTCATAGGACTCTAAATTATGTAACTACAGCCTGGGTGATCCGGCATCTTGAGCATGAAATCCAAAACTGAAGTGGCTGACCGATCAGGTTGCCAACCTGCAAAACTACCAAACTAGTTTTGTGTAAGCTATAAGCTCAGTAAGTAATCATGCTCAACAAGAGCATACAAGTCAAACATATTCAAATATCTATCATATACACATACTTGTAAAATTTCAGAAAACTTAACTTATATTTATTTTCATATCTTTCATTTACCAGACATACATACTTGAAAACACTTCCAACATTAAAACATTCATATACATTTATATACAATCATATTGAATGTTGTATAATTCTCAATAACATCATATGTGCCCCTCGAAATGCTCGAGAGCACATGATTAAATCATAATCCTACATATAGCTGACTTATGTACTACGAATCATCAACCAATATCCATACATATAGACATATATTACTAACACAAACTCCGATACGGGGAAATTGTATACATCATCCAGCTAAAATGGGGAGAAGCAATCTCAATCAATCCATTCATTACTCTTTTCAAATGTGAATTCCATATAAACATTCATATACATCATCAAACAGATTACATAAAATATTTACTTTAAAATAATTTAAAAAAATCATTATAAAACTCTTTTGTTGTAAACAAAATCAACCGAAAATCATATATCTCGTAAATCCTTATCAAGCGTCCAGGACCAACTCAGCTGGATGAAATATAATAAGCATCCAATACCAACTAAACTAGATGAAATATAACAAGCATCCAATATCAACTCAATCGGACGAAATATAAGAAGCGTCCAATGTCTGAATCACAAACACACATCGAACAATGAACGAAACAAGCTCATGTCGACATAGGGTAGCGGGCCAATCAACTGCAGTTGGACAGAACCCTATACAAGCATCACGACGAATTTAAAACCGTAAAACAATAAAAACATACTACAAGTGCCATGGTGGAAACATATTATATAATGTCATGTCATAAACGAAATCAGAGGTATCTCTTTCAAAACATAATTCTTTTAAAATCATCCGTTCTCCAAAACATTAAGTGTATCTTAATCAATGACAAGTCTTTTAAAAAAGAGAATGGAAATCAAATACATATCATTCAAAATAATTCTCTCGTAATTAAACTTTTCAAAACACTTATCAAACATCCACTATCCGAATCGCACGCCCTAACTGAACAGTGTACGAACATGACCATGTTGACAGAGTACATGGTCAGCCATTTTTCGATGGTTAGGACTGTTAGTGTCCTAGACATGCCCAATGTCTCTAAGTCATGATTTCGGTGTGTGAATAATCAAAATAAGTTGCGAAAGGACTTACAATGAGTGGATGAAGTTCAAAACTTTCTTTGTGTATGTTGAAGATCCAAGCTTTGTTGAATATTTAATTCCAAGGGTGAGTTTCCCTATCACCTTGATTTTCTCTTTAAGTGCTAGCTTTGTTTGATTTTGAAGCAAAATCAAAAGGAGGAAGAACCCTAGGTTCACGGCAATGAAGAAAATGAGAGGAGAGAATTTTTTGTCTTTGATAATTTTTGTTTCTAAAACACATACCAAAGTCAACAACCAAAAAAGGTGTATATCTTTTCCAAAAGAAAAAAGGCAAAGTGTGTTGAGCAAGCTTCCAATAAATGCTCTCAACCACTTCTATCACCAAAAAGGTGATTTGACTTCCATCACCAAAAAGTGACTTGTGATGTAAGTGAAGTATGTCCCACTTTAAATTCAAAATTTAAGTCGGCAAACTCAACACGCAACTTCGCTCGGGTCTGGGTTCGTTTAATTCCAAACTAAACAAATTTTTCGTCGTGACGTAATTAAATCCAATTTAATTAAATAATAATGCCTAGCAAAATTATTACGAAAGTCGCTTCCGAATTAATTCTAAATTAATTCATTCGCCCGAATTAAAATCCAATTTTAATTCCGCATTGAAATCTGATTTCAATTAATATATCCAATATATTATTTAATCGATTAATTCCAAATTAATCGCGTTCTCTCTTCTATTCGAATTTTATCTCAGATAAATTCTTGCCGCAATTAATTCTAGATTAATTTTCTCTCTCTCATAATTAATCCTAGATTAATTCTGTTCAAGTCAAATGTCATCGGTGAATCTTTGGAAAGCGACCCAAGAGATCCCTAGATATGTTGGCAGTAAATCCGGTCATCGGACTATCCGAACACGTGTGTACTCCGTACCACGTTCTTATCGATTTACAAGATACGGTTAGCTTCTAGCAAAGCACCGTACCTAACCAATTCTCCAAAAATATTCAACGAAGAATATATAATCTATATCAATCGTAGTATACTATGTATTACGTATTACGATCCAGTATCTGATGTCACATGTTAGGCCTGGGGCTGGAATTGTGTCTGCCCCGTATGAAGCATATATCGGATCACTAGCAACTAGTCTCTTTTAATCGGATAATCAAGACCTAGTCATACTATCCCGATAACTGCAGCATATGAGAGTACTAGTTCTGTATGCCCGAGTGATAATCTTCTCCATATGACTGAAGTGATACTTCCATCTTGACATCACACCCAAGACACTATGATTCTCAGTAAACCCAGAAGAGGCGTACACAGAACCTGTTATAGTCTTGGACAACCAAAACCAAAGCGTACTGATTGTCACAAGTATTAGCGATGCAAGTCTCAGGTTAAGACCACATACATCTACCCTGATGCGGATTCCCATAGACACATAGTCATACTACCAATGGGATTCCGAGGGGTCTATCCAGAGTGAAGCTGTTCCCGGTCCAACGGCTAACAGAACCTCCTATCACACTTGCATAAGTATCATATACTTAAATATATGAGAACTATGCCGTTAAGCTTCCATAACGCGCACAAGTGTAATACTAGTTGACCAATGCGTAATCACACGAGTATAACGCAAGCACACGTATCGTTCAAGTTGTATAAAAAGTATCGATCCTACGAGGACTTAAAACCTTTTGTTATTAATTTATGAAGTCAAATTTTTACGAGTATCTAATGGATTGATTATTTGATTGGATGGTGACTTTAAACTTAAAACAATGAAATTGCTTGAAAGTAGATTTAGGAAAATTCAATTTTATAAAACTATTCAGGGTTGTGAATCTTTCCAATATCATTTTAAAGATGAAGTGGTTATCTTATGGTTGTGTATTATATCGATTTATTAATCTGGAACACGAAATTATGTAAAAGCCTCTTCTGATAGTCAGATACAAATACCCAGTGTAACCCGACTAATCATATTCCTATGTCAATTAAATTATCTGAATTCATTAAGATTAAGTTCTAATTATGGCTACCCCCGCCCGACAGGTATATTCCTATCCTGTAAGAAAATCTATTAAAGGGTTATTTATCCTCAAAGAAGATCGTGAGCTATTGAGTCTAAGGTCTTTAACCTAAAATTCCTTTTCCAAGTTCATTTTAAGTTTACCGAATCAATCTTATTAATGGCCAGTTAACAAGGCTCAATAAATAAACCTTTATATTACCCAAACCGTAATTTAACCCCTTATAAACCGGTGATATTGGACTTCATCACAACCCTAGATAACTGACTTAGTTATGACACATATTTAGGAGTAGTAAAAACTTAAATAAAATAAAAGACATAAAGTAAATTGCTGAAAATTAAATAATGAAAATTAAATGACGGAAAGTAAATGCTGAAAAGTAAATACTGAAAATTAAATGCTGAAAAATAAAAGCTGGAAAGTAAATGCTGAAAAGTAAATGCCGGAAGATAAATAAAGTAAAAGTACAATAAAAGAAAATGCTGAGGTAAAATGATCCACTTTTATTACTTATATTTTAGATATCTCCCTTAATATAATATATTAACTTTGCATGATAATAACCAACCAGTCATATAGGCGGTATCCAGATTAAGTCAAATTAATAATTAATTACCAACCGACCAATCAGGCAGTATCTGGTTTAGTCAGGTTAAAACCAATTTAAATAATTACCAACCGACCAATATAGCGGTATCCTCGTTAAGTCTTGTTTTAACTAGTTTATATATTATAATTAAGGGAGATTAATCTAAATATTAGTAATAAAAGTTTTACCTTTTTACCCCAGTAAGGGGGAGTTACCTCATCATTACTGAAAATTAAATTGTTGAAAAGTAAAGAAAAGAAAGTATTGTGCGTAAAAGTAAATTGCAGAAAGTAAAGACTGAAAAGTAAAGAAACGAAAGTGCAAAAGCGGAAATTAATTACTGAAAGTTGTAAATAAACAAGCAAGATACAATCTTCTTAGTATTCTTAAGGAATTACATAGAAGAAGGTATGAATTTACAAATGAAATGACTTGGTATTTATAGGTAAAATTTTATCTCCACCAAATCCATTATTAAATGCTCCACCAAATCTATTATTAATTGCTCCACTAATTGCATAATGTTTGGTGGGAGTTTGACTATTTTTATTAATTAATTAATTAATTATTTTTTTTGTTTGAAAATGACCTTAATAATTACACATAACACACTTCCGGATATTTCATCAATTTCGGTCATGAAATATTCAGAATTCAAAATTATTTTATTTCATCAATTATTTTAATCTGGAACTTGAATCAGCTCAATCCGATATTGGAGTAAAACATTATGCCCAAAATACGATAATTGCGTAAAAGTGGAATTTCCGAAACGACACTTCGTTAGAACGCCCTTTCAAGTTTCCAATCTCCAAAATTAATATGTCAAGTCTAATTTTTTGCCCTTATTTGACCCACATTTCGTCTTAAATGATTTCATTGAGTCCCAATATTATATTATCTGCAAAATAAACTAAAACACATCAAAACGTTCATCAAACTCGAGAAACTAAACAAAATATTAAGTAAAAAGGGTGGTAAATATTGATATATTTTATGAACATCACACCCCAAAACCTAACATTTTGCTAGTCCTCGAGCAAAACAACAAAATAAAATACAAGAAACAATTAAAATTAAACTAAGCCACTTTCGTAGGGATCACAGTTGCATTTAGCGTATGGAACAAGTCTTTAAACCCCTAGGTGTCCCTAGTGGACAAGTTGTAGTCTCGTGAGGGCTTACAGCAACGATACCCACAAATTTTTTACAAAAGTAAAAAGATAATAAAACTAATGCACACAAAAGTAAAAAGGCAATAGAAAAGAGAATAAAGAAGTTAGTGACTAAACAGGTGAAACTTCTTATCCAAGTTAATAGTTGTTTTATTTCTTTCTAAATTACCGAATAAGTGAATTCTCCAATTATTTTTTTACCATTCTTCATATACATAGCCTGTTGGACAAAATGACCCATAGCGTCACTATTTGCACAGATCATTATGTTGTTGTAGCAAATTAACTATGTGACAAGGAATTTGCACTCTCATCATTTGTGATTAGATCACCATAGATATATAAATGAAGAGAGGTCAATATGATTAGTTCCTGGATTGAGAATGATATGAGACAGTATCAGTCCCCGAAGGATTAATCATTAAATATCCATAGCCGGAGTATTATCGAGACTGGACATCGATAATGCAGAATAGGCTAGTATTGCACTTGTGTGCGTTGTGAGGGCACAACGGCATAGTTCTCATATATATAAGTATCGGATACTTATGCAAGTGCGATAGGAGGTCGTGTTTCACCGATAGTACGGGAAACAGCTTCGCTCTGGATAGACCCCTCGGAATCCCATTGGTATTATGACTATGTGTCTATAGGAGGCCGAAATCAAGGTAGGTGTGTATAGTCTTAACCTGAGACTTACATCGCTAATACTTACGATAATCGATAGACTTTGGTCTTGGTGGTACAGGGCTTTAACCGGTTCTGCGTACACCACTTCTGGGTTTATCAGAGAGTCGTAGTGTATTGGGTGTGATGTCAAGACGGAAGTATCACTTCAGTCATAGTGGAGATGATGTCACGCAGGATACGGTACTAGTGCTCTTGAGTGATGCGCATCCAATCGGGATATTGTGACCAGGTCATGAATATCCGATTATAGAGACTATGTTACCAGACATCCGATATGTGTTTCGGACGGGGCAGACACTTATCCAGCCCCAGCCCTAGCACGTGACTATCCGATACTGGGCTGATATGCACAATACAATTAGTATACTACGCTTGATATAGATCCTTGTATATTCTATATGGATATGTCCGGAGAATTGGGAAGACTTGGTGCTTTGCTAGGAGTCGACCTTGTCTCGTAAATCGGTAGAACATAGTACTTGGTACGTACGTGATTCGGATACTCTGATGACCGTATTTACTGCCAACATATCCGGGGATCTCATGGGTCGCTTCCCGATAATCCACCGATGACGCATAACTCGCACTCTTAAATAATCTGGGATTATATAGAAGAGAGAGAAAATTAATCTAGGATTAATTACGGAGATATTTTATCTAGGATAAAATATCGTCTAGAGAGAGATAAAAATTAATTTGGAATTAATCGGTAAATTAATATATTCGATATATTAAATGAAATTAGATTTCGACGCAGAATTGAAATTGGATTTTAATTCGGGCGAACGAATTAATTTAGAATTAATTCGTTAGCGACGTGAATAGTGAATTCGCTAGGCGTAATCATTTAATTACGACGCAACGGAAAAATCATTAATTTGGAATTAACGAACCCGAGCCCGAGTGTGATTGCGAGCGCATTCGTATTTCGAATTCGAGTGTGGCATCGCAAGTCGCATCAAGCGTCAAATCATTAGTCGCATCAAGTGTCAAATCACTTGTCACTTTGAGTGATGTGACTTGATGTGACTTGACATAAAGTGTAAAAGCATTTTGGAGGGAAAAACTTTATGAATTTGGCTCCAACATTTACTTGATTTTGAATTAAAGTAAATGGTAAATCATTTTTATATTTTGGAAAATATAAAAAGAAAATTGATTTACACTTTTCAAAAGAATTACACAACTTTCTTCTCTCTCTTTTCTCTCTTCAAACTCACGCCCAATGATTTGTGCAATAATCTAACCAAGCCTAAGCAACATATATTTCCAATGATAATTTACTCCTAAGTTCGCATGCATAAATCAAGAGTTCATCTAAATTCACATGTAACACATTTTCATATTTGCATACACCCTATTTGCATATAATCTATGTCCGAATTTGCATGCATAAAGATAAAATGAAATACGGCAAGCATACAACTTCATGAACATATTGAATGGGTGAATGCAGAAGCATAAGTAGATAACTATCGTGTAAACATATATCATAGAAACGAACATGTGATCTTGTGAACACAATAAATGACTAACTACGAGAACATGGACAATCAAAAAGGTAAATGACAAAACGAGTAATCATGCATGAGATGTGATGGAAGAAGGCCTGTTTACCGATTGCGTTCGTGCGGCGTTTGTATCTGCGTTCGAACGGTAAACAGAAGGTTCGCGTTGGAGTAGAGTTTGTAAACGCGTTCGAACGAACCGAGACAGAGAACATGTGTTCGTACGGCGTTCTGAGACGCGTTCGAATGGGGTTATAGCAGTGACCTCCAAAATACAGTAAACAATATGACGCATACGTGAACGGATGAATAAATGACACCTAATAAATAATAACGGGCTACAAAGCACGGCAAAGCATCGTGGTAAATGATTTTAACCCCTTGACATAGAGGACCTTTAATCCAACTTACTAAGCCCATGCGCTAATAAAATAATGCACATAAAAACAAAGACAACAATATCGGACTTTGTATGCCCCATTGAACACATCTTACATTCAACCGAATATACGTCATCCGGGGCTACGAAGCAACGTGGTAAAGAATTTTAACCCCTCGAAACGGAGGACCTTTAATCCAACTTACTAAGCCCATGCACTAATGACATAATGCATATAAAAAATAAAGACAACGATATCGGACTTTGTATACCCGATTGAACACATCTTACATTCAACCGAATATATGTCATCCGGCGTGGCGAAGCATCGTGGTAAAGGATTTTAACCCCTCGAAACAGAGGACCTTTAATCCAACTTACTAAACCCATGAGCTAATGACATAATGCATATAAAAATAATGACAACGATATCAGACTTTGTATACCCGATTGAACACATCTTACATTCAACCGAATATACGTCATCCGGCGCGGCATAGCATCGCGGTAAAGGATTTTAACCCCTCGAAACGGAGGGCCTTTAATCCAATTTACTAAGCCCATGCGCTAATGACATAATACATATAAAAATAAAGACAACGATATCGGACTTTGTATACCCGATTGAACACATCTTACATTCAATCGAATATACGTCATTCGGCACGGCAAAGCATCGTGGTAAAGGATTTTAACCCCTCGAAACAGAGGACCTTTAATCCAACTTACTAAACCCATGAGCTAATGACATAATGCATATAAAAATAATGACAACGATATCAGACTTTGTATACCCGATTGAACACATCTTACATTCAACCGAATATACGTCATCCGGCGCGGCATAGCATCGCGGTAAAGGATTTTAACCCCTCGAAACGGAGGGCCTTTAATCCAATTTACTAAGCCCATGCGCTAATGACATAATACATATAAAAATAAAGACAACGATATCGGACTTTGTATACCCGATTGAACACATCTTACATTCAATCGAATATACGTCATTCGGCACGGCAAAGCATCGTGGTAAAGGATTTTAACCCCTCAAAACGAAGGACCTTTAATCCAACTTACTAACCCCATACGTTTTATCTCATCATTACACAAACAAATAACATGTAGAATTTAAATAACGGATAATAAACGAATCAAACAACATAAAACAAATGGTACGTGGAGTTGTATCCCAAGTACAGACCGCACTACCATCCATTTGGATTTGGCTATGGAATTTATTTATTGGTTTCCATCCTATATACCACAAGAAGTGACACATTTTCAATTTTATTCAAAGCCATAACATGCATCCATGAACGACTCTCATACGAAATAAATAACTAAAACGATTAAAAGATGAATAAAAATAAATACGAAGAGTGCCCTCAGGTCTAACCTTTTATGTCGACTCTCGGAAGTACCGTACGCGGTCGTCGGAATGGTGGATGCTCCGCAACTCCTCCGGTTCACTGGTTCAACGTTTCCCTTCGCTGCTTCGTTGTTCGGGCTGCTGTTTTCCCTCCATTTTGCTGCTATTTTACTGCTGTATTTTGGTCACTGTTTTTTGCGTTTTTGGCTGCTGGTTGCTGCATTTTTTGGCTGCTGCTTTCTTACTGTTTTAGGTGATATTAGAGTGCAGTTTTTAGTTACTGTTTTGGGGATTTAGGGGCTGTGATTTTTGGTAGTTTAGGGTTGTATGAGGCTATTATTTTTGGTAGGGTAGGGGGATTATATGGGGCGGCTGTTTCGGTGGATGTAGGGGCTGTATGGGGCTGCTGGTTCGGTGGTATTGAGGGTTGTATGGGGCTACTGTTTTGGTGGATGTAGGGGCTGTATGTGGCTGTGATTTAGTCTCAGCAATGGGCTGTTTAGGGGTGATGTTTCTTGGTGATGGAGGGAGGAGGATGAGAGAAAATTCTTTGTTGCTTTCTTGAGTGTATTAGGCGGGAATGCTAAGGTTTTTTTTTTTTTTTTTTTTCTGTATGTGCGTGAATGAGAGGAGCTCCAAGGGTTGGAATAGTTTTGTTTTTATAGGCAAAGGTGATGGGTGAATCCTTACTTGACAAGGAAGGGATTTGTGCATTAAATGAGGATTTGATTTAGTGTCATGCAAGGAAAGCCTAAGATTGATTGGGGGATAAGATTATGCTCAATTAGGAAGTTCATATATTTAATTTGTTTGGTTTAGGTATGAAATTTCTTTAGTTAGGAATATAATAATCTTGATTGATTTTAATTAGGCATGATTTTATTTGATATTTATTTTAAGTTGGTATATGATTTTTAGATTTTATTTAATTACCAATGTGTTAAATATGTGTTTTATTAATTTGGATGTGTTTTATGGGCTTTGGTGGGCTAATTGGGCTTGGGTGTGAGGCTAGCAGCAAAACCAGAAATACCGACACCGTTCGAACACCGATTCGAACGCTACACGAACGCCCGTAATCTGCTTGACGTTCAAACGTGGTCACGAACGCAGCACGAATGAAAACAGTGAACTTGTGAAATGAATCTGATGACATACTTATTCTGAATTTCCCCTTCCGACGTCCGTTTCCCGCGACTTCCTTGACTTAAAAGGTAGTGTCTCCAAATGAGACTCATCATAGGGACTTATATGCAAAAATGCAGTGCCTACAGTCGCCCCCACTTTGATGGGACTTGTGTAATGTGTAACGGTGACAATCCTATCAAAGTTATGCAATGCATTTTCACTTACCTGGCTTACCAGCTGCCACCTTACTTGCCTGCTGTCTCGAACTGAGTTTGGTGATGTGCCATTCTTGGCGTGCTAAACCCCGTACTTAGGGTGTCGTGGTAATCCACAATAGTCCACACTAGTCCACGATAGTCCACGGTAATCCACGGTAGTCCACAATACTCCACGATAGTCCATGATAATCCACGGTAGTTCACGATAGTCCACGGTAGTCCACATAATCCACATAGTCCACGGTAGTCCACATAGTCCACGGTAGTCTACGGTAATCCACGGTAGTCCATGATAGTCCACGGTAGTCCACATAATCCTCTAAATCCACATAGTCCACGTTAGTCCACGGTAGTCCACATAATCCACAATACTCCCCGGTAGTCCACGGTAGTCCACATTACTTCACGATAGTCCTTGGTAGTCCGCAGTAGTCCACAATACTTCACGATAGTCCACGATAATCCACGGTAGTCCACAACATTTCACGATAGTCCACGATAGTCCACATAATCCACGATGATCCACAGTAGTCCACATAATCCACATAGTCCACGATGATCCACGGTAGTCCACATAATCCATAATACTCCATGATAGTCCACGGTAATCCAAAATAGTCCACGTGCCGTACCTGGCAAAACTGTTATGATGTCTCCATACCTGGAGTGTCGTACCTGGCAAAACTGTTCTGATGTCTCCATACCCAGAGTGTCATACCTGGCAAAACTGATACTGTGTCTCCATACGTGGAGTGCCATACCCGGCAAGACCGATACTAATGATGTTAATGTGGGCCTTGCCCCCAGAGTGCCATACCCGGCCAGACTAATATTGATAATGATGTGGGCTTCGCCCCCAGAGTGCCATACTCGGCAAACCAATACTGATAATGATGTCGGCCTCGCCCCTAGAGTTCCATACCTAGCAAGACTGATACTGATAATGTGATGGTTCGTTCTCGAACCTTGCTGTGAGGTGGTCCATTCCTGAACCGTTACTATGTGAGGTGGTCCATTCCCGAACCGTTACTGTGAGGTGGTCCATTCCCGAACCATTACTGTGATGTGGTCCATTCCCGAACCTTGCTCCATTCTCGGCGTGCCATTCCCGGCTTGTTCATTCTCGAACTGTTCTCCATTCTCGGAGTGCCATTCCCGGCTTGTTCATTCTGGAACTGTGATCCATTCTCGGAGTGCCATTCCCGGCTTGTTCATTCTCGAACCGTGCTCCATTCTCGGAGTGCCATTCCCGGCTTTCTGATGATGTGTGTCTCCACACCCGGAGTGCTGATGATGCAGTGGGCCCTCGACCCTGGGACGCATCCCGGAACTGCAACTGATGTGTGGGCCCTCGACCCTGAGACGCATCCCAGAACTACAACTGTTGATGCAGTGGGCCCTCGACCCTGAGACGCATCCCGGAACTGCAACTGACAATGGGAGCCTTCGACCCTGGGATGCATCCCAATACTGCTGACAATGTGGGCCTCGCCCTCAAACTGATGATGTAGTGGGTCTTCGACCCTGAACTGGTACAGATGTAGGCCTCGCCCTTGAACTGATACCGATATGGGCCTCAACCCTAGGACTCATCCCCGAGACTACTACTCATATGTTGTTGATTCTGGTTGGCTTGTCTTTGCCGCTTTCTCTTTTTCTCCTTTGAAACATCTGATCGGCTTGGTGAACTCGTTCCCTTCCAAATCTGACAGTCTCACTGTCCCAATTTCCCACTTCCTATATGACTATCTTATCTTTTCTGTTTGCTTCTTCCGAGGATTCCCCGTGTTCTAAACATCGTTGAGTATCATAGTACCAAGGTTGAATGCTTTTGTCAAATATATTCATGTTCCAGGTTGAGAAGGGGAGATTCAGGCAAGTAAGCGAAATGATCTTCTTTATTATCGTTGAGCAAAGGTTCGAACAAGTAAACAAAATCAATGTCTTAAAAATGCAAGATCAAATGAACTATCAGAAAAAGCACTACCTTCTTCCTCGGCCTATGGTTCTTCACCGTTGTCATCTCTTATCCCCATATAAGAAGCTTGGTGGTTGAGAGCTTGGAGAACGAAGGTTTCGGGCAAGCCAGAGTTGATCATGTAGGCGGGTGGGGGAACAGAGTGGTAATTTGGTAGAGGATTGGTGTGTGTGTTTGGTTGTTCTCTTTCAGGGTTAGGGATCTTATGGGAGTCAATTAAGTCTTGGGTCTCATGGCGGAGACGGGTACAGCTATCGGTGTCATGGCCAGGTTGTTGGTGGAAGTGGCAGTAGCGGTTCATATTGAGGCTTGGTGGGGGAGGATTTGGGAGTGGTCTAGGCTCCAAGGATTTTAAGAGTCATTGCCTGGTCAACTTCTCAAGCACTTTGGACAAGGGTCTACCCAGGTTGGAGAAACGCCGGTTTTTTATGGCTGCAACCTCGGCAGTAACGGGCTTGTTCTCAGAATGTCCCCCAAAATTCCTCCTATTCTGGCCATAAAACTTCCGGTTCTCGGCTTCCTCTTCTTCAATGTCCATGACAGTTTCCCTCAGCTGTCGGAAATCCGCAATCATGGAAGTCATCCTCCTCAGCTTGCTATAGATAGAGGGCTTAGTACCCTTAATAATCATCTTTATTTGGTCCTTCTCCGAGGGCTTTGTCTGCATCTTTAGCAACTGGCTTCTCCAGCGGTCCACATACTCCTTGAAGCTTTCCTCTGGCTTCTGCTTAGTGTTCTCTAAATCACGGAGTGACAAGTCGATCTCTAAGTCTGTAACATACTACTTTAGAAAAAGATCAGCTAGTTCCCTCCAATCTTCCTTAACCTTCTTCTCAAGGCTGTGATACCAAACCACAGGTGCCCCCTCGAGTGACATCCCAAACATCTTTTGGACTTGGCGTTGTGATAGGCCCACTGAACTCATGACCGAGACATATTGCCACAGATGGACCCTCGGGTCTCCATTCCCATTAAACTTGGCCATGTCGGGCATTTTAAACTGAGCCGGCAGTTGTTCCTCAAAGGTCATCGCCTCATAGTCAAGTAAGTCTTCGTCCTTACCCTTCATTTTACGGGTAACTGACTCTACCTAATCACGGAGTTTCTGTATCTCGGCCTGAGACCCTACTATTCTCTCTGCAGCATATTCGGCCATATCATCATCAAAAGCGGGGATGTCATCCCCCAACCTATTCGGAGGCTCCTCACGTCTTACATTCTCAGAGTTCCCTCCAGCACGGGGTACAGCCATACTAGCCACAGCAGTAGTCAAGGCTTGCAACTGTTCAGTAATTTTGGCGAGACTATTTTCCAACTGATCTATCAGGGATACCTCGTTATCAGATGTACTCATTTCTGTTACCGGTCTTTTAGTGAGTCTTCCCTCTTTCCTAACCCAACAGGAATCTATGATGTCTTTTATAGACATAGAGGGTGTTAACATTTTATATGTATGCATGAGATGAACGAGATGCATGCGATACAAGGAATATATCAACTCATTAAAATTTTCACACAAATCGGCCCATCATCATTTTAGGATCTTTTGGGCTAACTGTCATAGGAGTGAACTCGTCCCAGTTTAAATGGCCCAACAAGTTCACATCTCATGGAAAGAAGTCCAACCGTATCTAAATGATAATGCTCCCAAACACAAACATATAATGGCCCATTGGCGTTTTAGAAGCTTTTGGCCCAATCATCATAAGATACGTTCTTGTCCCAGTTTAAATGGCCCAACAAGCCCATACTTCATGAAAAAAGATCTGAATGGATCCAAACGACAATGTTCCCAAACACAAGCATATAGAGATAATTTCTACAGAGTGGCCCATCAACATTTCAGAAGCTTTTGGCCCAATTGTCATAGGATACGAACTCGTCCCAGTTTAAATGGCCCAACAAGTTCGCATTTCTGACAAGAAGTCCAACTGCATCCAAATGAGGATGGTCCACAAGCACAAGGAAATAGTTGCCATAGGCAATACAACCCCGGTCTACGTGTGGGTTTGCGGGAGTGTAGACAAAGACTCTCGCTGGCGTAGGATTGCCCACAACTAGGTCTACCCACTCAAAGGTTCGAGCGACCAAGTGAGCGCACCTTTTTTATACCTTACAGTACGTGCCAACGAGTTATGGTGTGTGACTGACTGTCAGATGGATTTCCCGTTGTAGATTCCCCAGAGGGAGGGTGGAGCGAGGCTCTCTTAAGTATCCAAACCTCTTAATCTCTTATCGTTTGGTGACAAGAATAAACAACGAGTCCTCCAAATTAGTCCATCACAATAGGCTACGAGTAAATGATTATCTAGGTGCCATCACAGTTTTTCCTTATAGAAAGGTAGTGAATGAAGGAAGACACCAAACCATTACCCAGCCTTAAAAGTGCCTTTGATTAAACCTCTTTTAACCCACAGTAGACACGGTTAATTAAAGCACAAATCATAATATTACAAGACATTATTTCGGGGCCGATTCTCTATCCCCAGTGGAGTCGCCAGACTGTGAGAACACAGAAACTGGGCGACGCATGCTGTTCCGGACTCGAGGCCCGGTTGGGAGTACGGAGTAGCCCGCGGGGGACTAAACCGGAGAATAAATGAGTCGCCACCCGGTGTGAACCGGGAAAATGATTTAAGGCCGCACTCACCCCTCGTAAGGGAAGACCTCAAACCGTTGGGTTCGGAATGGTCCCTTACTTATGTCACTTGTAATGAAATGATTTGTGCAATAATCTAACCAAGCCTAAGCAACATATATTTCCAAGGATAATTTACTCCTAAGTTCGCATGCATAAATAAAAAGTTCATCTAAATTCACATGTAACATATTTTCATATTTGCATACAGCCTATTTGCATATAATTTATGTCCGAATTTGCATGCATAAAGTTAAATTGAAATACGGCAAGCATACAACTTCATGACCATATTGATGGGTGAATGCAGAAGCATAAGTAGATAACTACCGTGTAAACATACATCATAGAAACGAACATGTGATCTTATGAACACAATAAATGACTAACTGCGAGAACATGGACAATCAAAAAGGTAAATGAAAAAACGAGTAACCATGCATGAGATGTGATGGAAGAGGGCCTGTTTACCGTGGGTGTTCATGCGGCATTCGTATCCGCGTTCGAACGGTAAACAGAAGGTTCGCTTTCGAGTAGCATTCGTAAACGCGTTCGAACGAACCGAGACAGAGAATATGTGTTCATGCGGCGTTCTGAGACGCGTTCGAACGGGGTTACAACAGTGGCCTCCAAAATGCAGTAAACAACATGATGCATACGTGAACGGATGAATAGATGACACCTAATAAATAATAACGGGCTACAAGGCGCGGCAAAGCATCGTGGTAAAGGATTTTAACCCCTTGACATAGAGGACCTTTAATCCAACTTACTAAGCCCATGCGCTAAAAACATAATGCAAATAAAAACAAAGACAACAATATCAGACTTTGTATGCCCGATTAACACATCTTACATTTAACCGAATATACGTCATCCGGCGCGGCGAAGCATCGTGGTAAAGGATTTTAACCCCTCGAAACGGAGGACCTTTAATCCAACTTACTAAGCAAATGCGCTAATGACATAATGCTTATAAAAATTAAAGACAACGATATCGGACTTTGTATTTGACAATTATGACCCATAGCGTCACTATTTGTACAGATCATGGTGTTGTTGTACAAATTAACTATGTGACAAAGGAGATTGCTCTCTTATCATTTGTGATTAGATCACCAAGATGTATAAATGATAGGAGGTCCCTATGATTTGTTCCTGGATTGAGAATGATATGAGACAGTATCAGTCCACGAAGGATAAATCATTAAATATCCCTAGTCAGATTATTATCGAGATTGGACATCGATAAATATGTAAAAGACTAGTATTACACTTGTGCGCATTGTGAGGGCACAACGGCATAGTTCTCATATATTTGGGTATAGGATGCTCATGCAAGTGTAATAGGAGGTTGTGTTTTACCGATGGTACGGGAAGCAACTTCGCTCTAGATAGACCCCCTCGGAATTCCATTGGTAGTATGACTATGTGTCTATGGAAGTCCAAAATCAGGGTAGGTGTATTTGGTCTTAACCTGAGACTTGCACCGCTAATACTTGCGATTATCAATATACTTTGGTTTTGGTCGTCCAGGGCTTTAACCGGTTTCTGTGTACGCCTCTTCTGGGTATATCAAGAATCGTAGTGTGTTGGGTGTGATGTCAATACAGAAGTATCACTCCAGTCATAGTGGAGATGATGGTCACGTAGGATACGGGACTGGTCCTCTTAAATGCTGCAGCTATCGGGATATTATGACAAGGTCATGTATATCCGATAATAGAGACAAGTTACCAGACATCCGACATGTGCTTTATACGGGGCAGACACAATTCCAGCCCCAGGCCTAGCACGTGATCATCCGATACTGGATCGACATACACAATACTACGTATACTACGCCTGATATAGATCGATTATTCCTGTAAGCATGTTTCTGGAGAATTGGGTAGGCATGACGCTTTGCTAGAAGCCAACCTTGTCTTGTAAATCGGTAAAACGTCGTACTAGGTACGTACGTGTTCGGATAGTCCGACGACCGAATTTACTGCCAACATATCCGGGGATCTCAAGGGTCGCTTCCTAAAGATTCACCGATGACATATGACTCGCACTCTAAATTAATCTGGGATTAATTAGATGAGAGAGAAAATTAATCTGGGATTAATTGCGGAGATATTTTATCTAGGATAAAATATCATTTAAAGAGAGAGAACGATTAATTTGGAATTAATCGGTAAATTAATATATTCGATATATTAATCGAAATTGGATTTCGACGTGGAATTAAAATTAGATTTGAATTCGGGCGAACGAATTAATTTAGAATTAATTCGTTAGCGACGTGAATAGTGATTTTGCTAGGCATAATCATTTATTTGCGACGTAACGGAAAATTTGTTAATTTGGAATTAGCGAACCCGAGCCCGCATTCGCATGTCACTTCAAGCGTCAAATCACTTGTCACTTTGAGTGATGTGACTTGACAACATTTGTCGATTTCGCTAGGGATTGTTTGCGAGCGCATTCGCATTTCGAATTCGAGTGCGGCACGCAAGTCACATCAAGCGTCAAATCGCTAGTCACTTCAAGCGTCAAATCACTTGTCACTTTGAGTGATGTGACTTGACAACTTGATTGGTGTGAATAGTGATGTGAGTGGTTGGAAAGCTTTTTTGAAAAGCTTGATTGACATTTACAATTATTTATTAATTGTATATGTTTTATTTTGATTTTTAAAATTAGAAAAAGTGTATTAGATACACCAATCCATCCAACAACCATACAACTCTCTCTCTTCCTCACTTCATCTCACACACACGCCCAAGGGGCTGAAATTCTCTTCTGCTTACTGCCTAAAAACCGTGAGTTCAAGGGGAAGAAAATGATGATTTGTGGCAAATCATCAAGGTGCTAGCACACATAGGAGCCGTACAAAGGTGATAGGGAACTCACTTCATGAGCAAGGAATGACCAAACAAAGCTTGGAGCTTCATGGATCAAGCCAAAACCGAAAATGGAGGACAATCAGAAAGCTCACTGCCGTGACTTCCATTGGAGGGAAGAAAATGTTTTTGTCTTCACCGTATCGTCTCAACCGATCATTGTGAGTATTCCGCAACTCCTTGAATGTATTCACATGTTATTTTTATGCTTGAATTGATCCTTGGGACCTTATAGAATTCCAACAATGGTATCAGAGCCAATATTGAGCATGAAAATGATTTAGGGTTAAAATTGGGTAAAATGAATTTGAGCATGATTTAATGAAATTGGATGAATTAGTATGCTTAAATATGTTTTAATTGAAGGTTGATTGGATCAATTTGAATAAATTTTATTTGGAACAAATTTGCCCAAAATTTTAGTGTTGGCTGAATACACTATGTCCTATTTGTCTTGGTAATTTTTGATTTTCTTATCATTGGATGTGTTGGAAATCAATTGAGGATATTGATTTAATGTTGATTTGGATTTAATTGGATTGAATTCGAATTGGACAAAATAATCCCCACATTGCCGAGAGCTTATAAGCATGAATGGGTTTGATTTTTTGTTAAATTGTGTTGGACATGATTTAATGATGAAGAGCATGATTAATTAGGCTAATTGGTGTTTTGGAAATGTTAATTGGGTAATTAATTGTGTAATACACTTTGGTTAATTAAATATGAAATTTGGAATTTTTTGTGTTTAATTAATTGGGCTTTAAATTGGATTTGGGCTTTAAATGTTGTAAATGGGCTTATTGGGTTTGGTTGTACCAAGATGGGTTTAAGCTAAATTGGTTGGATCCAATTGGGCCCAAAACCGCTTCCATAAAGCCCAAATGCGACTAATGGTCCTTTAACTTTTAATTGGGCCTAATGGGCCAAAATTGATTTCTGGGCTTATGGGGTAATTCCCGGATTGGATTTTGGTTATTGGGTTTGACCCGAGTTGACCAAAAGTCCACGCCTTAAGAAATTAATTAAAAGCCCATTGGACTTTAATTGAATTGACGTTGGACGTTAATCGGGCTTTGAGACCCGTAACGATTAAATTTGGAATTTAAGTCGTAAAGGTTCATTAAATAAAGTGTAATATTTAATTTGGAATTAAATAGGGAATTAATATTAAATACAAATTGAATTGGATTTAATTATGTAGTTTAATTTAATTCGAGAATTCGTAATTTGAGTAATTATTCGCAAAACGAGTTTGACTCGCGCAAAATCAAATCATTGTTTGAACATTGGATGGTCACTAATTATCAGATTAATTAATTTGATTAGATTGATTGATAACATGCTTGTGTGAATACATGGTTGCGATGCATGAATAATGTATATCAGATGGATATTAGAAGGGTGAGGCAATTTTAGAAATTGTTGTAATAAATTTGATTTATTAATTGGACCTACGAGTCCAGCCTATTACCTCTATATTCTTTGTATTCTCTTCTCACATATTCCCCTCAATGTAAATGAGGTTTCTTTAGAAGTGTAGTGTAATAGGTAGAAGTAAATACATGTTTTAGCGAGAGAGAGAAATGGAGAGATTTGATCTAGGATCATTGTGTAAAGTATCCATCCGCATATCATTATTATTTATTATACGCGCTTTATTATGTGTTTAGAATGCATGTTTAAGGGTGTATGATGATGATACCTTAACAAAGATAATAAATTGGTTGCCAATTTGCACGCGAAAAACCTTCAAACAATATTAATCATTTTTCCTTCCATTGAGTGATTCTTACTCAAGATCCGAGACTGGCATTGGCTTGTTGGCCAAAGTCAAGGCCTTTGTCCGTCGAGGATGTGTTTGAATCACGAAGAGCTTTGTTCCATATTGGTGTCTTGTCCAAGTTTTGGTTTGTTGGCCAAAGTCAAGACCACTTTTTGTCCATCGACATTGATTACGAAGCTTTCCATGGTCAATGGGTCACGCTTAACTGGGATCACTAAGTTTGTTGTGCCAAAGCCAAGGCTTAGTTGATTCAGAGGAAAAATGTTAGGTAATATATTGGATATATTGGCATATATAAGATATATGTTTCGGACTTGGAGTCCCCATACTGGATCTAGGAATTGGATTGGATCCAATCGATCTTAGAGATCTATCTAGTTAATTATCATACAATTTGTTGGCCAAAGTCAAGATTGTGTGATATTTAACGGGATCCTAGCCCACTAGGAAACACGGTTTCCCGAGTACTCGACAGAGGGTTAGAGGCTCGCCGAAAAATAGTGGGAGGCAAGAATTGAATTTGCAATATTCATTTAATTACTTGCCATACGCGCTCAAACAAATATCATTCGTCAAATAAATTAAATGTTAGTTGGACTAATATTTAAACATTGTTTTAATTAACAGTTGGACTGTATTCAAACTATTCATTTATAGTTGATTTTATAATTGGATTATAGTAATCAATATAATTGATTTTAATCTATTAAATTATAGTTGATTAAATAGTTGGACTATTGTAATCATTATAATAAATAGTACCTAAATCGTTGATTAAATAGTTGGATTATTAGAATCAAGATAAAATTGAAAGATTAACATTTAAAACATAATCCTAGGGAAAATGTATTTAAATGGTTTAATTTTCCAAATTGGGAATAAATTTCAGGATGGTCTTGGAAACTAATAAGTTACTTTATTTGATAAAATAACATATTAGGCCTAAGCCCGGAGTTAAGAAAATAGTCGAGCATAATCTTTGGAAGATTTATGTGATGATAACTTTAGTGCTTAATCCATCAAACTTGTCAGTAGACTCCTTAATTTCTGAATCAGAACTAAGGATTAGATCCTTAAAGTATGATAAAGAAATTAAAGGATTCATAAATCTATACTTAGATTTTAGAAGTACTAAAATTGCAATAATAACTCTTGGAGAGTTAATGACTATTCTCAAGGAGACAAAGTCAAAATTTTCAATAAGGCAAGTAGCGCAAGGCGCACCTTACTTCGATATTCTAGAAACCCGAGGCTTGGCCAAAGGCTTCTGGAATATGAAAAGGGCAAAGGCAAAATCATTATAATCTTCTGGGAAGATAAATGACATATCCCAAAATGTCTGCCTAAATATGGCAAACGGGATCGCGGAAGCGTGATTGCCGTTTGGACAAGGCAGACATGAAGGAATTGAAAACGGGCTTGGCTCTGACTTCAAATATGTTTGTCAACATTATGTTCACTACTGGTATTAAAATTAGATTTTAAATACTTAGTGTGGAACATAAAATATATATATTCATGTTCAGAATCTGCTATGAGCAGGATACTGACTTCAGTTGAGATTAATCTGCGGATTGGAAACGGGACGAAAATCGCTGTTTCAACCGTAGATACCTATTTTAGGAACTACCCTCGGGTTTGTACCTAAATTTAGAAACTGTTATAATGTAACTAGTTTGACTAGATACATTATCTCTATATCAGTGTTTAACCCGCTGCGGGTGAACCTTTATATTCTAGAACACTAAAGTGTTTTATTATATAAAGATGATATTGAGATAAACACATTTAGATGTGAATAACAACATTTATATTTTGAATATAAATAAATCTCAAATATATAACATGACAAAGAAATAGCTCAACTGATTTCATCAGATGAAACTTAATTGTGGCATTGTTGTCTGGGACACAATTAAACAAGACTCGTATATCCACACTTTCGAAGAGTGGGTACTAGGACTGATTTGATTCTAATCAAATAAAGTCTACGAATCTAGTTTATATGGCAAAGTGCCTATAACACTATTTACTTGGTAAAAGTGTAAATGCCACAGATCTATTAGCCCTAGTTCGTAGTGAAGCAAGTGGGCCCATGTCTAGCAAGGCTAGATATGGATATGAATATTTCATGACCTTTACGGATGTGGCATCGCGTTATGGTTGTGTGTTTCTTTTGAAGAACACAAATCGAAAACTTTTAGAGTTTCAACACGAAATAGACAAATACATCGGCTAAAGTATTAAATCGTCACAGTAAGACCGTAATGGAAAATACTTAAGCAATAAGTTTCAAGTATACTTGAAAGAGTATAGTATTCTTTCAAAAGAGGACTCCTCCCGGAACACGTCAAATTGACGGTGTGTCCGAACAAGAATAACCGAATTTTGTTAGACATGATAAGGTTAATCATGAGTCGCTCTGAGCTACCATTTTCTTCAACGGATAAGCTTTAATCAGTGCAGAACTTATTTTGAATAAGGTTCCATAATAATCTGTTTGACAGATTTCATATTAGATATGAACGGGAAAGAAACCGGGTTTCTCATTCTTGAAAATTTGGGAATGCTGGGCACATGTTTGGATGATACCAAACTAGAACCCAAATTGGATAAGTGCCAAATTGTAGGTTATCCTAGGGATACCAAAGTATATTACTTATACATCTCACCTGAGAACAATTAGATTGTTGCTCACCATGCGGTTTTCCTAAGAGGAATACTGATATGCAGTGGTAAGTGGGAGGATAGTAAAACTCGATGAAAATCGGAGTAATACTATTCCAGGCACAAGATCCTTAATGGAACATATATAGTTCATCAAGGATGAAACTATACCATTAATCTTCGAATACACAAGAACCGCGTAATTCGGAGAGAGTCAGAAAACAACCTGGCGTATGGGTTTCTGATCTCACCTCATAAAGATGTCAATCTTATTGAGGTATACCAACTGACTATGTATGAGGAAGTGATACAAGGTATCGACTCCCTATTATGGCAAAGTGCCATAATATCCGAATTGGATTCCATGTATATCAACAAGTTTGGATACCAGTTGATGTACCGTAAGGCATTGTGCATATTGGTACTTTATAAGTCTTCAAGGAAGACATACATGGAAGGCAACATACCAACGTATAAAGCTAGGCTTTTAGCGGAAAGATACCGTTATCAACATTGTGTTGATTACGATTCAACCTTTTACCTGTTGCCACGGTAAATCCATTTGAATAATGCTTTCTAAAGCTGCATGTTTCATTTATGAAACATGTCAGCTTAACGGGAAAATCGCTTTCCTGAAAAGGAAACCTTTTGGAGGATGTTTAAAACATCTTGTCGGTTTTGTCGTACCTAAACTAGCAAACAAGGTTTGCAGGTTATTCGATACATGTTTGGATTGAAGCAAACATTAGGTTCTTAGAATTACCGTCTAGATGTAATCATAATGGTATATGATTTAATTCAAAACGAAATGATTCTTGTGTATATAAGAGGGTTAGTGGGAGCGCACTGACAGTGGCTGTCCTATACAATAATGATAATATGTGTCATTTCTTGGAAATGATATTCCCATAAAAACTATCGGTGAAAGCTTGGATTTCATGAAAAACTCTCCAAGAAACCGTACATTGAAAAATGTACGCGACTTGGTGTCTCATACGTTTTGAGCATATGGATTCACAAACAGGCCAATCCAAGTGATAGTCACTAGATTGATGATAAGAACATCCGTTAGTATCTTAGAGAGCTAAGGATGCTGTCTTAGTCTATGGAGAAAGAGAACTTGAAGTGACTGGGATCACTGTAGTAAGTTTCCGAACCGATAAAAATGACTATAAATCATAAACCGTACTATACAGTTTGAATAACGGAACAGTGAGCTGGAAATCTTCCAAGCAAGATACTGTTACCGAATAAACAAAAAATGCGGGTTATTGCTGCAGCTGAGGCAGCAATAGAAGCCATTTGGATCGATAACAAATCTAATTAGATTAGATATAGTTCTGTTAGCAGCTGAGTTAGGCGTCAGCACAGGCTAAAGAATTAATGGTCTCATCAACGATCCAGATAAATACTTCGACTATTCATCTGATTCGTTCAGATCATACATCGTGGCGATGTGATGATCGAATAAATCGCATCAGATGATAATCATACAAATCCGCTGACGAAAGTCTTTTCTCAGCAATTTGAGCCAACCGTACATAGTTCGGGTGTCAGACACTCGAGTGACTGGCTATAGGCCAAGTGGGAGATTGTTGGACAATTATGACCCATAGCGTCACTATTTGTACAGATCATGGTGTTGTTGTACAAATTAACTATGTGACAAAGGAGATTGCTCTCTTATCATTTGTTATTAGATCACCAAGATGTATAAATGATAGGAGGTCCCTATGATTTGTTACTAGATTGAGAATGATATGAGACAGTATCAGTCCACGAAGGATAAATCATTAAATATCCCTAGTCAGAGTATTATCGAGATTAGACATCGATAAATACGTAAAAGACTAGTATTACACTTGTGCGCGTTGTGAGGGCACAACGACATAGTTCTCATATATTTGGGTAAAGGATGCTCATGCAAGTGTAATAGGAGGTTGTGTTTTACCGATGGTACGGGAAGCAACTTCGCTCTGGATAGACCCCCTCGGAATTCCATTGGTAGTATGAGTATGTGTCTATGGAAGTCCGAAATCAGGGTAGGTGTATTTGGTCTTAACCTGAGACTTGCACCGCTAATACTTGCGATAATCAATATACTTTGGTTTTGGTCGTCCAGGGCTTTAACCGGTTTCTGTGTACGCCTCTTCTGGGTATATCAAGAATCGTAGTGTGTTGGGTGTGATGTCAATACAGAAGTATCACTCCAGTCATAGTGGAGATGATGGTCACGTAGGATACGGGACTGGTCCTCTTAAATGCTGCAGCTATCGGGATATTATGACAAGGTCATGTATATCCGATAATAGAGACTAGTTACCAGACATCCGACATGTGCTTCATACGGGGCAGACACAATTCCAGCCCCAGGCCTAGCACGTGATCATCCGATACTGGATCGACATACACAATACTACGTATACTACGCCTGATATAGATTGATTATTCCTGTAAGCATGTTTCTGGAGAATTGGGCAGGCATGGCGCTTTGCTAGAAGCCAACCTTGTCTTGTAAATCGGTAAAACGTCGTACTAGGTACGTACGTGTTCGGATAGTCCGACAACCGAATTTACTGCCAACATATCCGGGGATCTCAAGGGTCGCTTCCCAAAGATTCACCGATGACATATGACTCGCACTCTAAATTAATCTGGGATTAATTAGATGAGAGAGAAAATTAATCTGGGATTAATTGCGGAGATATTTTATCTAGGATAAAATATCATTTAAAGAGAGAGAACGATTAATTTGGAATTAATCGGTAAATTAATATATTCGATATATTAATCGAAATTGGATTTCGACGCGGAACTAAAATTAGATTTTAATTCGGGCAAACGAATTAATTTAGAATTAATTCGTTAGCGACGTGAATAGTGATTTCGCTAGGCACAATCATTTATTTGCGACGTAACGGAAAATTCGTTAATTTGGAATTAGAGAACCCGAGCCCGGGATTGTTTGCGAGCGTATTTCGAATTCGAGTGCGGCACGCAAGTCACCTCAAGCGTCAAATCGCTAGTCACTTCAAGCGTCAAATCACTTGTCACTTTGAGTGATGTCACTTGACAACTTGATTGATGTGAATAGTGATGTGAGTGGTTGGAAAGCTTTTTTTGAAAAGCTTGATTGACATTTACAATTGTTTATTAATTGTATATGTTTTATTTTGATTTTTAAAATTAGAAAAAGTGTATTAGATACACCAATCCATCCAACAACCATACAACTCTCTCTCTTCCTCACTTCATCTCACACACACGCCCAAGGGGCTGAAATTCTCTTCTGCTTACTGCCTAAAAACCGTGAGTTCAAGGGGAAGAAAATGATGATTTGTGGAAAATCATCAAGGTGCTAGCACACATAGGAGCCATACAAAGGTGATAGAGAACTCACTTCATGAGCAAGGAATGACCAAACTAAGCTTGGAGCTTCATGGATCAAGCCAAAACTGAAAATGGAGGGCAACCAGAAAGCTCACTACCGTGACTTCCATTGGAGGGCAAAAAATGTTTTTGTGTTCACCGCATCGTCTCAACCGATCATTGTGAGTATTCCGCAACTCCTTGAATGTATTCACATGTTATTTTTATGCTTGAATTGATCCTTGGGACCTTAGAGAATTCCAACACTTTGTATACCCAATTGAACACATCTTACATTCAACCGAATATACGTCATCCGGCGCGGCGAAGCATCGTGGTAAAGGATTTTAACCCCTTGAAACGGAGGACCTTTAATCCAACTTACTAAGCCCATGCGCTAATGACATAATGCATATAAAAATAAAGATAACGATATCGGACTTTGTATACCCGATTGAACACATCTTACATTCAACCGAATATACGTCATCCGGTGCGACAAAGCATCGTGGTAAAGGATTTTAACCCCTCGAAACGGAGGACCTTTAATCCAACTTACTAAGCCCATACGCTTTATCTCATCATTACACAAACAAATAACATGCAGAATTTAAATAACAGATAATAAACAAATCAAACAATATAAAACAAAATATGCGCCATTTGGTCAAGTGGTACGTGGAGTTGTATCCCAAGTACAGACCGCACTACCGTCCATTCAGATTCAGCTACGGAATTTATGTCTGGGTTTCCATCCTATATACCACAAGAAGCGACACATTTTCCATTTTATTCAAAGCCACAACATGCATCCATGAACGATTCTCATACGAAATAAATAACTAAAACGATTAAAAGATGAATAAAAATAAATACGAAGAGTGCCCTCAGGTCTAACCTTTTATGTCGACTCTCGGAAGTACCGTACGCGGTCGTCGGAAAGGTGGATGCTCTGCAACTCCTCCGGTTCACTGGTTCAACGTTTCCCTTCGATGTTTCGCTGTTCGGGCTGCTATTTTCCCTCTGTTTCGCTGCTATTTTGCTGCTGTATTTTGGTCACTGTTTGTTACGTTTTTTGCTGCTGTTTGCTGCATTTTTTGGCTGCTACTTTCTTACTATTTTAGGTGATATCAGAGTGCAGTTTTTAGTTACTATTTTGGGGATTTAGGGGCTGTGATTTTCGATAGTCTAGGGTTGTATGGGGCTATGATTTTTGGTAGTGTAGGGGGATTATATGGGGCTGCTCTTTCGGTGGATGTAGGGGCTGCATGAGGCTGCTGGTTCGGTGGTATTGAGGGCTGTATGGGGCTACTATTTCGGTGGATGTAAGGGCTGTATGGGGCTGTGATTTGGTCTCGGCAATGGGCTGTTTAGGGGTGATGTTTCTCAGTGATGGAGGGAGGAGGAGGAGAGAAAATTCTTTGTTGCTTTCTTGAGTGTATTAGGCGGGAATGCTAAGGTTTTTTTTTTTTCTGTATGTGCGTGAATGAGAGGAGCTCCAAGGGTTGGAATAGTTTTGTTTTTATAGGCAAAAGTGATGGGTGAATCCTTGCTTGACAAGGAAGGGATTTGTGCATTAAAGGGGGATTTTATTTAGTGTCATGCAAGGAAAGCCTAAGATTGATTGGGGGACAAGATTATGCTCAATTAGGAAGTTCATATATTTAATTTGTTTGGTTTAGGCATGAAATTTGTTTAGTTAGGAATATAATTATCTTGATTGATTTTAATTAGGCATGATTTTATTTGATATTTATTTTAATTTAGTATATGATTTTTAGATTTTATTTAACTCCCCATGTGTTAAATATGTGTTTTATTAATTTGGATGTGTTTTATGGGCTTTGGTGGGCTAATTGGGCTTGGGTGTGAGGCTAGCAGCAAAAGCAGAAATACCGACATCGTTCGAACGCCGATTCGAACGCTACACGAACGCCCGCAATCTGCTTGACGTTCGAACGTGGTCACGAACGCAGTACGAACGAAAATAGTGAACTTGTGAAATTAATCTGATGACATACTAATTCTGAATTTCCCCTTCTGACGTCCGTTTCCCGCGACTTCCGTGACTTAAAAGGTAGTGTCTCCAAATGAGATTCATCATAGGGACTTATATGCAAAAATGCAGTGCCTACAGAAAGTAAAGACTGCAAAGTAAAGAAAAGAAAGTGCAAAAGCAGAAATTAATTACTGAAAGTTGTAAATAAACAAGCAAGATACAATCTTCTTAGTATTCTTAAGGAATTACATAGAAGAAGGTATGAATTTACAAATGAAATGGCTTGGTATTTATAGGCAAAATTTGGCTCCACCAAATCCAATATTAAATGCTCCACCAAATCCATTATTAATTGCTCCACTAATTGCTCCACTAATTGCTATCATGTTTGGTGGGAGTTTGACTATTTTTATTAATTAATTAATTATTTTTTTTTGCTTTGAAAATGACCTTAATAATTACACATAACACACTTTCGGATGTTTCATCAATTTCGGTCATGAAATATTCAGAATTCGAAATTATTTTATCCTTAAAAGTTGTATATATTTGATTCTTCTTTAATCTGGAACTTGAATCAGCTCAATCCGATATTGGAGTAAAACGTTATGCCCAAAATATGAAAATTATGCAAAATTGGAATTTCTGAAACTGCACTTCGTTAGAACGCCCTTTCAAGTTTCCAATCTCCAAAATTAATATGTCAAGTCCAATTTTTTGCCCTTATTTGATCCAAATTTCGTCCTAAATGATTTCATTGAGTCCCAATATTATTTTATCTGCAAAATAAACTAAAACACATCAAAACGTTCATCAAACTCGAGAAACTAAACAAAATATTAAGTAAAATGGGCGGTAAATATTGATATATTTTCTGCTCATCACTAGTCTATTCCGCATTATCGATGTCCAGTCTCGATAATACTATGACTAGGGATATTTAATTATTAAACCGTTCGTGGATTATTACTGTCTCATAGCTTATTAATCCGGAACTAATTATAAGGACTTTTCTTATTTATATATCAAAGTAATCTAATTACAAAATGATAAAATAGTAATTTCCTTTGTCACATAGTTAATTTGTACAAAAACCATATTGTCTTTTACAAATAGTGATGATATGTGTCATAATTGTCCAACAATCTCCCACTTGGCTTATAGCCAATCACTCAAGTATCTAACACCTGAACTATGTACGTGTCGCTCAATCTTCTGCTGAGAAATGCTTTCGTCAGCGAATCTGCAATGTTATCATCTGAAGCGATCTTTTCGATCTTCACATCGCCACGATGTATGATCTCAGGAATCAGAAGGAAACGTCGAAGTACATGCTTGGATCGTTGATGAGACCGCGGTTCCTTAGCCTGCGTTATAGCCCCATTATTGTCACAATACAAAGGTACGGGCTCAGCTGCTAACGAAACTACTCCTAATCCAATTAGGAATTTACGGATCCAAACTGCTTCTTTTGCTTGCCTCAGCTGCAGTGATATATTCCGCTTCTATTGTTGAATCAGCAACAGTCTCTTGCTTGGAAGATTTCCAGCTCACTGCTTCATTGTTCAAACAAAATATATACCTAGATTGCGACTTAGAGTCGTCTTTATCGGTTTGGAAACTTGCATCGGTGAACCCAGTCACCTCAAGTTCTCCATCTCCATCTATTAAGAAAGCATCATTAGTTCGACTAAGATACTTAAGGATGTTCTTAACAGCAATCCAGTGACCATCACCTGGATCGGCCTGATAGCGACTGCACATGCTCAAAGCATACGAGACATCAGGTCGCATACATATCATGGCATACATGATCGATCCGACTGCAGAAGTGAACGGGATCCGACTCATGTTATCTCTCTCATCTTGAGTTTTAGGACATATGTCCTTAGATAGAGAGACGCCATGTGACACTTGAAGCAGTCCCCTATTAAACTGATCCATGTTGAATCTCTTCAACACTTTGTCAATGTACGAGCTCTGGGAGAGTCCAAACAGCTTTCTGGATCTATCCCGGTAGATCCTTATTCCCAGAATATATGCTGCTTCTCTCAGATCTTTCATGGAGAATATAATGAAAGCCAAGCTTTCCCCGATTGTAGCATGAGAATGTCATTGCCAATAAGCAATACATCATCAACGTAAAGGACAATGAATGTCAGTGTGTTCCCACTAACCTTCTTATATACACAAGAATCATCTTCGTTTTGAATGAAATCATATTCTTTTATGATCTCATCAAAACGTTGATTCCAAGAACGCGATGCTTGCTTCATTCCATAAATGGATCGATTTAACTTGCAAACCTTGTTTGCATGTTTTGGTAGGACAAAACCGTCAGGCTGTTACATATAAACATCCTCCAAAAGGTTTCCGTTAAGAAAAGCGGTTTTGACGTTCATCTGCCATATTTCATAATCGAAATATGCAGCAATAGCAAGTATTATCCGAATGGATTTAATCATGGCAATAGGTGAAAAAGTTTCGTCGTAATCGACACCATGTCGTTGACGATACCCTTTCGCTTCAAGCCTAGCTTTGTACATTTGTATGTTGCCATCCATGTCGGTTTTCCTCTTGAAGACCCATTTACAACCAATCGGCTTAACGCCTTCTGGTGCATCAACCAGTGCCCAGACTTGGTTGGTATACATGGAATCCATTTCGAACTTCATGGCATCTTTCCATAAAGTGGAGTCGATACCTTGTATCGCTTCCTCATACATAGTCGGCTCATTATCCTCAATAAGATTAATATCTACGTGAGGTGAGATCAGAAACCCATACCTCTCAGGTTGTTTTCTGACTCTCTCCGATCTACGCGGTTCTTATGTATTAGAAGATTGTGGTATAGTCTCATCCCTGATGAACTGTTCACGTTCCGTGGGGAAGTCTGTGCCAGGAACAGTATCACTCTGATTTTCATCGAGTTCTACTTTCATCCCACTTACCACTGCATTTAGGAATTCCTTTTCGAGGAAAACCGCATGGAGAGCAACAAATACCTTGTTCTCTTGTGGGTTGTAGAAGTAATATCTTTTGGTTTCCCTATGATAACCTACAAATAAGCACTTATCCGATTTGGGTTCTAGTTTAGTACTATCCAAACATTTAACGTATGCCAAGCATCCCCAAATCTTCAAGAATGAGAAACCTGGTTTCTTTCCTGTCCATATTTCATATGGAGTATGTTCTACAGACTTTGACGGAACCTTATTCAAAATAAGTATTGCAATGTTCAATGCGTATCCCCAGAAGGAAATTGGTAGCTCAGTGCGACTCATCATAGACCTTACCATGTCCAACAAATTTCGGTTTCTCCGTTCGGACACACCATTTAATTGAGGTGTTCCGGGAGGAGTCCACTGTGAAAGAATACCATGCTTTTTCAAGTAATCGAGAAACTCATTGCTCAAGTATTCTCCACCACGGTCCGACCGTAATGTTTTAATACTTTTGCTGGTCTATTTTTCTACTTCATGTCGAAACTCTTTGAATTTCTCAAAAGTTTCTGACTTGTGTCTCATAAGATATACATAATCGTAACGCGATGCATCATCCGTAAAGGTTACGAAGTCTTCAAATCCACCTCTAGCCTTGTTAGACATGGGCCCACATACGTCACTATGAACGAGGACTAACAGTTCGGTGGCACGAACACCTTTACTGTTAAAAGGCGTTTTAGGCATCTTGCCTAATAAACAAGATTCACAGACATCATATGAATTATGATCAAATCCGTCCAACTATCCACTCTTCGAAAGTGTGGATATACGAGTCTTGTTAATGTGTCCCAGACAATAATGCCACAGATAAGTTTCATCTGTTTTACTCATTTTGAGCCTTTTGTTTGTCATATTATATGTTTGAGATTCATTTATATTCAAAATATAAAGACTATTATTGGCATCAACAGTACATATCTCAAAATCATCTTTATAAACAAAACACCCAATGTTTCGGAATACAAAAGTGTAACCGCATTGGGTCAAACAAGATACATAGATAATGTTTCTAGTCAAACTAGGTACATAATAAACGTTTGATAATGTAAGTACATGCCCCGAGGGCAGTTCCAAAATATATGTCCCTACAGCTAAAACAACGACTCTGGTCCCGTTTCCAACTCGTAGGTCAATCTTGCAAGAGGCCAGTCTCCTGCTAATCTGCAAATCCTTCACATCAGTACATATATGAGTACCACATCCAGAATCAAAAGTCCAATTTTTAAAACTAGAAGTAGACATGTTTATTTCAATAACAAACATACATGAAGCCGGAACCTTGCCCGCCTTCACTTCCTTCATGTGCGCCTTGTACTCACGACAGTCATGCTTCCAGTGACCCCGTTTGCCACACTGCAGGCAGACATCTTGGGATTTGTCCTTTGCCTTCCCAAAAGACTATGATGATTTAGCCTTGTCCTTTTTTTTCTTCTTCTTCACACATCCAGAAGCCTTCGGCCAAGCTTTGGCCTTCTGAGATGTCGAAGCGAAGTGCGCCTCGTGCTTCTTGCCCTTTAGAAGCTCTGGCTCTGCCTCTTTCAGCATTGCCATCAACTCTCCAAGAGTCTTCTCTTGGTTCATCATATTGTAGTTCATGATGAACCCACCCCAGCTATCAGGCAGAGACTGTAAGATCAAATCTATGGAAGTCTCAGCCTCAAAGGTTATGTCTAGTTGACCTAGATGTTCGATGTCAGCAATCATCTACGACACATAGTGCTCGATAAATGTACCCTCTGACATGCGATAGCGAAATAGCTTCTTCTGCAATTCATACTTCTGAGATCTAAGGTTAGATCTATGAAGGTCCTTCAATTTCAACATCATGTTATAGGGATCCAATCCCTTATTTTGACGACGACATTGAGGGGTCATTGCGGCAAGCATGACGTACTGAGCAGTTGAGTTGTCATCACTGTGAGTCTTCCAAAGCTCATAATCAACAACTCGCTCATGTCCAAGCTCAGGTCCGAGAGGTCTGTCTAATACATAGAGCAACTTCTCGGCTCCCAGAAAAATCCTGAGATTCATATCCCAGTCTAGAAAGTTAGAACCATTAGACATTATCACCCATGATGATGTCCCTAATGTTAATCTTTCCAGTCATCTTGATTGCAATAGTCTAACTATTCAATCAACGATATTGGGTATAGTCAAATATAATGATTACTATAGTACAACTATATAGTCAACTACAAATGATATTATAAGGGTATAGTCCAACTGTTCAATAAAAAACAATAAAGTATTAGTCTAACTAATAAATATATATATATAACGACGAAAAATAAAGCGCGTATTTAGCAAGTATTAAACGAAATTACAAATTTAATACTGGCCTCCCACTATTTTTCGGTGAGCCTCTAACCCTCTATTGAGTACTCGGGAAACCCAGTTTCCTAGTGGGCTAGGATCCCGTTAAATAACACACAACCTTGACTTTTGCCAACAAGCTGTATGAAACTTAACTAGGTAGATCTCTAAGATCAATTGGATCCCATCCAATTCCTAGATCCGGTAGGTGGACCTTCAAGTCCAAATATATATCCAATATATATATCCTAACCTTTTCCTCTGAATCAACTAAGCCTTGGCTTTGGCTCAACAAGCTTAATTATTCTAGTTAAGCGCGACCCATTAACAGTGGGAAAGCTTCGTAATCCACGTCGATGTACAGAAGTGACCTTGACTTTGGCCAACAAGTCACAACTGCCCAAGACATGCGATATATAACAAAGCCTTCGTGGTTCAAACACATCCGCGATAGACATTGATCTTGACTTTGGCCAACAAACCAATGCCAATCTTGGATCTTGAGAGAGAACCACTCAATGGAAGGAAAACACTTAATATTTGAGTGAGGGTTTTTCGCATAAATTGGCATCCAATTTATTATCTTTGATTAGGTCTCATCATACACCCTTAAGCATACATTCTAAAAGCATAATAAGGCGTGAATAAATTAATAATGATATGCGGATGGATATATACCAAATTGTTCATAGAACAATTCTCTCCATTTCCTCTCTCCCGCTAGCACTATTCATACTTCTACCCAATTACATAATACATTAAAGAAACCTCATTAACATTGAGGGGAATTGGTGAGAAGAGAAATACAAAGAGTAAAGAGATAATAGGCTGGACACGCAGGTCCAATTTAATAAATTCTAAATTTTACAATAATTTTCAAAATTGCCATCACCCTTCTAATATCCATCTGATATACATTATTCATACAACACATTCATGTATTCACACAAAGCATGTTATTCAATCAATCTAATCCAATTAATTAATCTTTGAATTAATGACCATCCAATGTTCAAACAACGATTTGATTTGCGCGAGTCCAACTCGTTTAAGAATAAATACTTGAAGTACGTATTCTTGAATTATATCGAACTATAATTTTAAATCCAATTTAATTTGTATTCAATACTAATTCTAATTTAATTCCAAATTAAATAATTACACTAATTTTAGTGCCTTTTAGACTTAGATGCTAAATCTAATCTAAATGGGTCTCAAAGGCCCAATTAGTATCCAATACATTTTTAATTAAAGTCCAATGGGCTTTTAATTAATTCTTAAAGCATAGGCTTTGGCCTATATGGATCCAATCCAAGATGCCAAGGCCCAATTAGGAATCACCATTTGCCATAAAATCAATTTTGGCCCATTAGGCCCAATTAAATATTAAAAGGCCCAAAAGTTATATTTGGACTTTATTGAAATGGTTTTGGGCCCAATTTGGATCCAATCCAATTGTCCAAAACCAAGCTTGGCCCAAACAAGCCCATTAAGCCCAAATACAACAAATTAGCCCAATCTAATTTAAAGACTAATTTAATTAATATAACATTCCAAATATCACATTAATTTTAATTAAAGTGTAATTGCCATAATTAATTAATTAAACTAATATTTCCAAAACATCAATTAAACTAATTAATCATGCATTAAAATATTCAATTCATGTCCAACATAATTGAAGCAAAATCAATCTATTTCATGCTTATGGTTCCCGGTAATTTGGGCATAATAATATCCAATCTTGATTTCAATCTAATTAAATCAACAATCAATATGCATATCATGCCTTAAACTCATCCAATGGTCTAATTAACAAAGAATCACCATGAACATTACTAGGGCTAGTTTCGGCCATGCTCAAGAGTTTAGGGAAAAATTAATCTAATCAATTTTCTCAATTCTTATGATGCACAAATCCAATTAATCATCATCAAAGCACAACCAAACAACCAATTTTGAAAAAATCATACTCCAAGCATAAAATCCCCAAATAAAGTATATAAACCCTAGAAATAAATCATGCTTAAACAAGGCTCTTGATACCATTGTTAGTGTCCTAGACATGCCCAAGGTATCCAAGTCATGATTTCGGTGTGTGAATAATCAAAATTAGTTGCGGAAGGACTTACAATGAGTGGATGAAGTTCAAAACTTTCTTTGTGTATGTTAAAGCTCCAAGCTTTGTTGAATCTTTAATTCCAAGGGTGAGTTTCCCTATCACATTGATTTTCTCTTTAAGTGCTAGCTTTGTTTGATTTTGAAGCAAAATTAAAAGGAGGAAGAACCCTAGGTTCACGGCAATGAAGAAAATGAGAGGAGAAAGTTTTTTGTCTTTGATAATTTTTGTTTCTAAAACACCTACCAAAGTCAACAACCAAAAAAGGTGTATATCCTTTCCAAAAGAAAAAAAGGCAAAGTGTGTTGAGCAAGCTTCAAATAAATGCTCTCAACCACTTTTATCACCAAAAAGGTGATTTGACTTCCATCACCAAAAAGTGACTTGTGATGCAAGTGAAGTGGGTCCCACTTTAAATTCAAAATTTAAGTCGGTAAACTCAACACGCAACTTCACTCGGGCCTGGGTTCGTTTAATTCCGAACTAAACGAATTTTCCATCGCGACGTAATTAAATTCAATTTAATTAAATAGTAATGCCTAGAAAAATTATTACGAAAGTCGATTACGAATTAATTCTAAATTAATTCGTTCGCCCGAATTAAAATCCAATTTTAATTCCGCATTGAAATCCGATTTCAATTAATATATCCAATATATTATTTAATCGATTAATTCCAAATTAATCGCGTTCTCTCTTCTATTCGAATTTTATCCAAGATAAATTATTGCCGCAATTAATCCTAGATTAATTTTCTCTTTCTTATAATTAATCCTAGATTAATTCTGTTCGAGTCAAATGTCATCGGTGAATCTTTGGGAAGCGACCCAAGAGATCCCTGGATATGTTGGCAGTAAATCCGATCATCGGACTATCCGAAAATGTGCGTACCCCGTACCACGTTCTTACCGATTTACAAGACACAGTTGGCTTCTAGCAAAACATCGTGCCTACCCAATTCTCCAGAAATATTCAACAAAGAATATATAATTTATATGAAGCGTATTATACTATGTATTGCAATTAAGATCCAGTATCTGATGTCACATGCTAGGTCTGGGGCTGAAATTGTATCTGCCCCGTACGAAACATATATCAGATCACTAGCAACTTGTCTCTTTTAATCGGATAATCATGACCTAGTCATACTATCCCGATAGCTGCATCATATGAGAGTACTAGTTATGTATCCTTGCGTGATTATCTTCTCCATATGACTTAAGTGATACTTCCATCTTGACATCACACCTAATACACTACGATTCTCAGTAAACCTAGAAGAGGCGTACACAGAACCTGTTAAAGTCCCGGATGACCAAAACCAAAGCGTACTGATTGTCGCAAGTATTAGCGATGCAAGTCTCAAGTTAAGACCACATACACCTACCCTGATGCAGATTCCCATAGACACATAGTCATACTACCAATGGGATTCCGATGGGTCTATCCAGAGCGAAGCTGTTCCCAGTCCAACGGCTAACAGAACCTCCTATCACACTTGTATAAGTATCTTATACTTAAATATATGATAACTATGTCGTTAAGCTTCCATAACGCGCACAAGTGTAATACTAGTCTATTCCGCATTATCGATGTCCAATCTCGATAATACTACGACTAGGGATATTTAATGATTAAACCGTTCATGGATTAATATTGTCTCATATCTTATTAATCTGGAACTAATCATAAGGACTTTTATCATTTATATATCAAAGTAATCTAATTACAAAATGATAAAATAGCAATTTCCTTTGTCACATAGTTAATTTGTGCAAAAACCAGTCTTTTACAAATAGTGATGTTATGGGTCATAATTGTCCAACAAGGACTCCATAACAAGCGCCTCAATGGAAACATATTCATAAGTCGTAAAACATAAAAATAAGAGTCAAGCGTCGGGACGGAAATATTTTCTTTATCTTTTATGGTCATAATTAAATTATTCGAAATCGATTTTTTTTATCAAAACACTTTTAAATCATATATTCAAATACCACGATATCAAAATAAACTCAAAGTAACAGAGAAAAAGATGTCTAAAAATGAAAGCATCACAAAAAACGGAAGCTAGAAGTATCAACTCATATATAAGTTACATCACAAAACACATCTTCATCCATCATCATTCAACCAGAAACCCACCAGTCCGACACATCACACGATATATTACAAAGTTATCAAGCATTGTCAAATGACTCATACATCAGAATACAATTTATCATATCACGCACACCAATAACATACAACTAAGGATATATATATATATATATTATATATATATATATATATATATATATATATATCCATAACCTAAGATTTATGCATAGTTATACCAAATCACTCATACTCGTGGCTATAGCCTACCCAAACCCTTGATAGTTTGGATCTAATCTAACACATTCATAAATCATGTCATCATCTACCATACATAACCTAACCATTCATGCATTATTCATTTCTTATAATCATCATCAACAATACGATGATCAAATATTTCATCAACATTAGTAACCATCACTTCCAACTTCCACACTAGGTACACGGCTACCCCCCACTCACATAGAAAAATTCTCGACCATACCACTAAAAAGGTATGCCATTTTCATACTTAACACCACTCAAGCTACTAATGTTTTCTCCATCAAGAATATACAACTCACCAACACTTATTTATTTTCAAATATCATTAATTCCAAAAGCTTATCATTTTGTCAAAACACATTACACTTCAAATATTAAACAAGGCACATATACATAGTTAATGGTTCCACCAAATAGTAACATTACCACCATCGAAGCTTGAAAAGAAACTCACGGCCACACCCTACCATTTTCAATCCCATGATATATATTCCATCACAAGGCAATAATCATATCATTTATAATGTTATTCATGTACAAATCATTACCATTTATTCTTGACGACTCTCAACTACAACAATACACATCTTATTTATGTATCAAATTACTCATTTATCATGTCACTATTTACATGGAACATAAACACATTATGCTTGTAATTGGGTCAAATATGTTCATGGTTGACATGGAACATAAAATTAGAGTTTGGAACTCTAGATGAAAGTTTAGAGCTATGACTACCATTCTAGAATCACTTAACCACCTTTGACTGACCTAGAATTATTCATGAGTCATTTCATTGTGGGATTCTATTTTGGTTTATGTTTTGATTCAAAGAAATGCATATATATATATATATAAATATTTTGAAGTTGATTTTCATGTAAAATTGGACCTTTTAGGTGTATTGAAGTATTTGGAGAAAATTGGAAGTGTTTAGAATTGCATTTAAGGTAAAAATACTTTCTGCCCATATTTTACACAAGGCAGCATCGCGACACTCAACTCTCAAAAGTTCGGACATCACGACACTAACCCTTGGGCATCGTGATGCCGAGCTCTCACAGATTGGGCATTGCGACTCCCAAACATGCTCATCGCGACACACTGAGAGTTGTTACCCATGAGCGCTGAAACTTTATTTTCTCTGTTCCATAGTTTCCGGACTCCGATTTGGTCCCCGTTTTTCCTAGCGACTCGTAACAGAATATAGTATTCTATAAAAATAATTACAAAATACACCCATCTTTGGTATCCATGTGTTAGATCCACTTCTACTGCACGGGGCACCGATCCGATCCTAATGGGTCCCACATCTACCCTAAAATAATGATATCAGTGGAGGTTTTAATCACACCACTTATGTTGCATGTTTGACATGTATTTAAATCTTTGCCTCTATAATTTTAATTTAATTATGCATTAGTCATATTGGATATGCATTGCATGTTTTAAATTAAATTTTTTTGACCCAAACATGCTAATGACTTGATTGCCATAAATCTCCTGTGATAAGGTCATTATTTTATTTTAAGTAATAATATTGATAATGTTGGAGTATTATAGGATGATCCGTCTTGTCAATATAGAGATGAATGAGTTCTTATTACGTATGCCCAATACCGTCATTTTTGTGAGGGTTTATGGTGTTAGTGTTGGACAAAATGACCCATAGCGTCACTATTTACACAGATCATTGTGTTGTTGTAGCAAATTAACTATGTGACAAGGAAATTGCACTCTCATCATTTGTGATTAGATCACCATAGATATATAAATGAAGAGAGGTCCCTATGATTAGTACCTGGACTGAGAATGATATGAGACAGTATCAGTCCCCGAAGGTTTAATCATTAAATATCCCTAGCCGTAGTATTATCGAGACTGGACATCGATAATGCGGAATAGGCTAGTATTGCACTTGTGCGCGTTTGTGAGGGCACAACGGCATAGTTTTCATATATATAAGTATTGGATACTTATGCAAGTGCGATAGGAGGTCGTGTTTCACCGATGGTACGGGAAACAGCTTCGCTCTGGATAGACCCCTCGGAATCCCATTGGTATTATGACTATGTGTCTATGGGAGGCCGAAATCGAGGTAGGTGTGTGTATAGTCTTAACCTGAGACTTGCATCGCTAATACTTACGATAATCGATAAACTTTGGTCTTGGTGGTAGGGGGCTTTAACCGGTTCTGTGTACACCACTTCTGGGTTTATCAGAGAGTCGTAGTGTATTGGGTGTGATGTCAAGATGGAAGTGTCACTTCAGTCATTTGGAGATGATGTCACGCAGGATACGGTACTAGTGCTCTTGAGTGTTGCGCAACCAATCGGGATATTGTGACCAGGTCATGTATATCCGATTATAGAGACTATGTTACCAGACATCCGACATGTGTTTCGGACGGGGCAGACACTTATCCAGCCCCAGCCCTAGCACGTGATTATCCGATACTGGGCCAATATACACAATACTACGGTATACTACGCTTGATACAGATCTATATATTCCTGTAAGAATATTTCTGGAGAATTGGGTAGGCATGGCGCTTTGCTAGAAGCCAACCTTGTCTTGTAAATCGATATAAACGTAGTACGAGGTACTTACGTGTTCGGACAGTCCGACGATCGTATTTACTGCCAACATATCCGGAGATCTCATGGGTCGCTTCCTGAAGATTCACCGATGACGTATGACTCGCACTTGATTAATCTGGGATTAATTAGAAGAGAGAGATAGAATTAATCTGGGATTAATTCGAGAGAGAGAGAAAATTAATCTGGGATCAATTGCGGAGATATTTTATCTGGGATAAAATATTAATTAAAGAGAGAGAACGATTAATTTGGAATTAATCGATAAAATTAATATATTCGATATATTAATCGAAATTGGATTTCGACGCGGAATTAAAATTAGATTTTAATTCGGGCGAACGAATTAATTTAGAATTAATTCGTCAGCGACGTGAATAGTGAATTCGCTAGGCGTAATCATTTAATTACGACGCGACGGAAAATTCGTTAATTTGGAATTAGCGGACCCGAGCCCGAGAGTGATTGCGAGCGCGTTCGCATTTCGAATTCGAACGCGGCACGCGAGTCACATCAAGCGTCAAATCGTTTGTCACATCATGCGTCAAATCAATTGTCACTTTGAGTGAGTGATGTGATATGACATGTTGTCACTTTATTAAAGTGACATGATGTGAATAAAGAAAGGTGATTGTTGGAAAGTTGATAGGACTTTTGTATATATATTTTATTCATTTACTTGGTAAATGGAATAAAGATATAAGTATATAATAATCATTTTCTCTCTCTTGGACCATGTGTAGTACACGGTTTTTGGGCAAATTCTTTGTGCCATTCACGTGACTCACTTATTTGGTTTTTGCTTGTTCACGTTTTTGGCCTACAATTGAGACTAGATTCATGTGACACTCTCTGACTTCTTTTGGTCTTCACGGTTTTAGAAAATTGGGAGCCAAAAACTCTTCTCTCTTCTTCACGGTCTTGGACCTTTCTTCTTCTTGTTTTGTTGCGATTTCTGCCGAAAATGGAGAAGCAAGATAATGATTTTGTGGCAAAAATCAAGTGCTAGCACACCTTGAGCATACATAGGTGATAGGGAAGCATCTTCTTGAGCAAGGAAGCTTGAAGCTTGGAGCTTCAATGGTGGTCTTCAATGGCCGAAAATGGTGGAGATCTACACGCCCAAAACCGAGCAGTCCACTGCATTTGGAAGCCATTGCCGAGCTTGGAGGGAGCTCAAAAACGCACCTTTGTTCTTCATTCATCAAAACCGAAATTCAATGTGAGTTGATTCCGCCACCTCCTTTGATGTGTTCATATGTGATTTTTATGCATTGTTTGTGATCTTGTGGACTTGATTAAACTCCAACATTGGTATCTAGAGCCATTGATGCATGAAATCCGAAATTAGGGTTCTTGAGTAATTTGGGGCTTTTTGATTTTGGCTTGATTATGACAAATTGATTGTTCAATAATGCTTATATATGATCTAATTTGAGATATATGTAATCAATTGACAAAAAAAAAATCATTGGATTGATTTTCCCCAATTTACAAATTTGGTCAAAACTTTAATTTGGGTAAACTCGATTTAGGCATGATTTGGTTGAATTGTTTGATGCATTATGCTTGAATGAGGTTGAATTGAAGTTGTGCATGATCAATTTCAAGAAAATTGGATTAGATCAATTTTCCCCAATTCTTAGGTTGAATATGAAACTTGAAATTGGGCAAAATGTGTTTAAGCATGTTTTAATTGAATTGGATGTTTAAGTATGCTTAGAACATGTTTAATTGAGATTGTGTGTGGTCAATTTCATGAAATTGGATTGGATTCAATTTTCCCCAAATTGAAGGCTTGGCCGAAAATTGGAAGAACCTAATGTCTTGGTAATTTTGTTTTGTTTGATCATTGGATGACTTAAAACAATTGGTTAATGTTGTTTTGAAGTTCAATTGGATTGAATTTTGATTTAGAACTTTTTTCCTTTTAAAGTGGCTTGGCCGATTTTAAAGAACATGAAATTCTTTGTGATTTTGTTGTTTTAATTCATTGGATGAATTATATTGATTTGGGAAATTATGATTGTGGACTCAATTGGATTGAAACCGAATCGAATTGAAAAACCCCTAATTGCCGAGACTTGAAGCATGTTAATTTGGTTTGATTTTGATTGAATTGTGTTGGACACTATTTGGTTGTTAAAAGTGTGCATGATTAATTAGGCTATTGATATTTTTTAGAAATGTTAATTGGGTAATTGATTGTGTATTACACTTAGGTTAATTAATTGTGAAATTTGGAATTTTATAAGTTAATTAATTTGGGCTTGATTTTGGAAATTGGGCTTGTTAGGTTGTAATTGGGCTTTTGGGCTTTGTTGTAACAAAGTTGGGTTTAGGCAAAATTGGTTGGATCCAATTAGGCCCAAAACCGAATCCAAAAGGTCCAATTATGATTTAATGGACCTTAATTATTTAATTGGGCCTAATGGGCCAAAATTAATTTAAAGGCTTATGGGGTAACTCCCGGATTGGATTTTGGTTGTTCGGTTTGACCCGAGTTGACCAAAAGTCCACGCCTTATAGAAATTAATTAAAAGCCCATTGGACTTTAATTAAATAAAACATTAGATGTTAATCGGGGTTTGAGGCCCGTTGCGATTAAATTTGGAATTTAAGTCGTAAAGGTTCGTTAATAAAAGTGTAATATTTAATTTGGAATTAAATAATGAATTAGAATTAAATACGTATTAAATTGGATTTAATTATGTAATTTAATTTAATTCGTAGAAATTGTACTTTGAGTACGTGTTTGCAATACGAGTTTGACTCGAACAAAATCAAATCTTTGTTTGAACATTGGATGATCACTAATAATCAAGATTAATTAATTTGATTGATTGATTGATAACATGCTTGTATGAATACATGGTTGTGATGTTTGAATAATGTATATCGGATGGATATTAGTCGGGTTGGGCGATTTTGGAAATTGTAATAAATTTGATTTATTAAATTGGACCTGCGTGTCCAGCCTTATCTCCTATTTCTTTGTATTCTCTTCTCACCTATTCCCCTCCATGAAAAGAGGTTTTTTTAGAAGTGTAGTGTAACGGGTAGAGAAGTGTAGTGGTAGAGGGAGAGTAATACAAGTGCTAGGGGGAGAGAGAAGTGAGAGATTTGATCTAGGATCAATGTAAAATATCCATCCGCATATCATTATATTTTATTTCATACTCGCTTTATTATGTGTTTAGAATGCATGCTTAAGGGTGTATGATGATGAGACCTTAACAAAGATAATTAAATTGGTAGCTAATTTGCACGCGAAAAACCCTCGTTTTATATTAAGCAAATATCCTTCCATTGAATGATTCTTGTTCAAGATCCGAAGTTGGCATTGGTTTTTATTGACCAAAGTCAAGACCTTTGTCAATCAAGGATGTACTTGAATCATGATAGTTTTGTTGCATATCGGTGTCTTGTCCAAATCGTGATTTTTATTGGCCAAAGTCAGGTCACTTTTTGTCCAATGACATTGATTACAAAACTTTCCTCGTCAATGGGTCTAGCTTAACTGGAATCATTAGGTTTGTTTTTGGCCAAAGCCAAGGCCTAGATGATTCAGAGGATAGGGTTAGGAAAATGTATTGGATACATTGACATTATACATATGTTTCGGACTTGGATGTCCACCTAACCGGATCTAGGAATTGGATGAGATCCAATTGATCTGTGAGATCTACCTAGTTAAATAGCATACAACTTTTTATTGGCCAAAGTCAGGGTTGTGTGTGTTATTTAATAGGATCCTAGCCCACTAGGAAACACGGTTTCCCGAGTACTCCACAGAGGGTTAGAGGCTCGACGAAAAATAGTGGGAGGCAAGTATTGAATTTGCAACATTCGTTCAATTACTCGCTAAACACGCTCATTTAAATTTATTTCGTCATTAGATTAAATATTAGTTAGACTAATATTTAAATTGTTGTTTTAATAAACAGTTGGACTGTATTATACTTGATTATATATAATTGGATTGTATTAATCAATATATTTGAATTAATTAATTTCAGTTTACAGTTGATTTTATAATTGGATTATAGTAATCAATGTAATTGAGGTTAATTAATTTGGATTATATTTGATTATATAGTTGGACTATTATAATCATTATAATATATATAGTACCACTAATCGTTGATTAAATAGTTGGACTATTGTAATCAAGATAAGAAATTGAAAAGTTGGATATTTAAAATATAATCTGGGATTAAAATATTTTAAATGATTTAATTTTCAAATTGGGAATAAATAATAGGTTACTTTATTTGATAAAAATAACTTATTATACGTTACGCCCAAAATTAAGCAAATAGTAGAGCATAAAATCTTTGGAAGATTTATGTGATGATGACTTTAATGCTTAATTAATATACTTATAATAAATCTATCTTTAGATTTAAAAGTATTAAAATTGCAATTAATAATTCTTGGAGAATTAATTGACTATTCTAGTGGAGAAAAGTCAAAGTTTGCAATTGGGCATGTAGCACAAGGTGCATATCTTTTCGATATTCCGAAACCCAGGCTTGGCCAAAGGTTTGTGAAATATTGAAAAGAATAATTGACATATCCCGAAATGACTACCATTTGGATATGGAAGACACGAAGGAGGAGTTAAAGAAAGGCGAGGCCCTAACTTTAAAAATATTTGTCAAAGTTATGTTCACTACTAGCATTGAATTTAGATTTTAAATACTTAGTGTGGTACATAAAATATGTGTATTGATGTTCAGAATCTCGCTATGAGTTGGATACTGACTTTAAACCGAGATTTCTCTGCAAATCGGAAACTGGACGAAGGTCGCTGTTTCGACCGTGGATACCTAAGTTTAGGAACTACCCTTTGGGTATGTACTTAAATTAGGAACTGTTATAATGTAACTAGTTTGACTAGAGACATTATCTCTATATCAGTGTTTAATCCATTGCGGATATAAAACCTTTATATTCTAGAACACTAAGTGTTTTATTATATAAAGATGATACCGAGATAAACACATTAGATGTGAATAACAGAATTTATATTTTGAATATAAATAAAATCTCAAACATATAAAATGACAAATAAATTAGCTCATATTGATTTGATCAATAGAGACTTATTTGTGGCATTGTTGTCTGGGACACAATTAAACAAGACTCGTATATCCACACTTTTGAAGAGTGGGTACTAGGACTGATTTGACTAATCAAATAAGGTCTACGATTCTAGTTTACTAGGTAAAGTACCTAAAATACTATTTACTGGGTAATAGTGAAAAGGCCACCGATCTGTAAGCCCTATTCATGGTGAAGTAAGTGGGCCCATATCTAGCTTGGCTAGATGTGAACATGAATATTTCGTGACCTTAACGGATGTGGCATCACGTTATGGTTATGTGTTTCTTTTGAAGAACACAAGTACGAAACTATGAGTTTCGACACGAAGTATACAAACAGATCGGCTGTAGTATTATGCCGCTACGGTAAGACCGTATTGGTAAATACTTAAGCAGTAAGTTTCATACGTACATGAAAGAGTACGGTATTCTTTCATATGAGGACTCCTCCCGAGACACGTCAATTGACGGTGTGTCAGAACTAAAAACCAAGTTTTGTTGGACATGATTAGGTTTTTCGCGAGTCGCTCTGAGCTACTGTTTCCTTCAACAGGATATGTATTAACAGTGCAAAACTTTTTAGAATAAGGTTCCATGTAAATCTGTTTGACAGATATCATATAGGATATGAACAGGAAAGAAACGAGGTTTCTCATTCCTGATAATTTGGGTATGCCAGGCATAAAGTTTGGATGATACCAAACTAAGAACCCAAATTGGATTAGTGCCAATATAGGTTATCCTAAGGGAAACCATAAGTATAGTACTTATAAATCCCACATGAGAACAATGTGATTGTTGCTCACCATGCGGTTTTCCTGAGAGGAATACCGATATGCAGTGGTCAGTGGGAGGATAGTGATACTCGATGAAAATCGAAGTAATACTGTTCTAGGCACAAGGTCAGTAATGGAACACAAATAGTTCATCAATGATGAATCTATACCATAATCTTCAAATACACAAGAAATCGCGTAGATCAGAGAGAGTCAGAAAACAACCTGGGGTATGGGTTTCTGATCTCACCTCATAAAGATGTTAATCTTTTAAGGTACACCAACTGATACGTATATGAGGTAGTGATACAAGGTATCGACTCCCTATTATGGAAAAGTGCCATGAATCGAAAATGGATTCCATGTTTAACAACTATTTTGGATACTAGTTGTTGTACCACGAGGCATTGTGCCTATGGTACATTAAACGTCTTCAAGGAAGACATACATGGAAGGCAACATACCAACGTACAAAGCAGGGCTTTTGACGGAAAGGTATCGTTATCAACATTATGTTAATAACGGTTCAACCTTTTACCTGTTGCCATGGTAAATCCATTTTGAAGATGCTTGTTGATAACTGCATATTTCATTTATGAAATGTGTCAGTTGCAGATCAAAATCGCTTTCCTGAAAAGGAAACCTTTTGGAGGATGCTTGCAACATCCTGACGATTTTGTATAACCGACAAACAAGGTTTACCGGTTATTCGATCCATGTTTGGATTGAAGCAAGCATGAGGTTCTTGGAACTGACGTTTTGAAATAATCATAAGGGTTTATGATTTAACTCAAAACGAAATAATTCTTGTGTATATAAGGAGGTTAGTGGGAGGGCACTGACGATGAAATTCCCATAGATGAAAGCTTGGCTTTCATAGATATTCTTTCAATAGAAATTCTCCGTAGAATTCTGGGGAGTAACAACCTTTATTCAAGAAATAAAGATCTACTGGGCTAGATTTGGAGTTGGTAACACTCTCTGAGAAATTGTACATTTAAAATGTACTTATATTGGTGACTCATACGCTTCGAGCATATGGAGTCACAATCAGGTCAATCCAAGTGATAGTCACTGGATTGAAGATTAAGAACATCTGTTAGTATCTGAGAGAACTAAAGATGCTATCTTAAACTATGGAGATGGAGAACTTGAAGTGACTGGGATCACTGCTGCAAGTTTCCAAACCGGTAAATACTGCGGTACTATAAAGTTTGAACACTGGGACAGTGAGCTGGAAATCTTCCGAGCAAGATAACTGTTGCCGAATAAACAACAAATGCGGATTATTGCGCAGCTGAGGCAGCAATAGAAGCCATTTGGATCGATAATAAATCTAATTAGATTAGATATAGTTCTGTTAGCAGCTGAGCTAGGCGTCGGCACAGTCTAAAGAATTAAAGGTCTCATCGACGATCCAGATATATACTTCTATATCATCTGATTCGTTCGGATCTACATCATGGCGATGTGTGATGATCGTGTAAATCGCGTCAGACGATAATTAAGTAAATCCGCTGACGAAAACCTTTCCTCAGCAATTTGAGCGAACCGTACATAGTTCAGGTGTGGGACACTTGAGTGACTGGCTATGTGCCAAGTGGGAGATTGTTGGACAAAATGACCCATAGCGTCACTATTTGCACAGATCATTGTGTTGTTGTAGCAAATTAACTATGTGACAAGGAAATTGCACTCTCATCATTTGTGATTAGATCACCATAGATATATAAATGAGAGAGGGTCCCTATGATTAGTACCTGGACTGAGAATGATATGAGACAGTATCAGTCCCCGAAGGTTTTAATCAAAATATCCCTAGCCGTAGTATTATCGAGACTGGACATCGATAATGCGGAATAGGCTAGTATTGCACTTGTGCGCGTTTGTGAGGGCACAACGGCATAGTTCTCATATATATAAGTATTGGATACTTATGCAAGTGCGATAGGAGGTCGTGTTTCACCGATGGTACGGGAAACAGCTTCGCTCTGGATAGACCCCTCGGAATCCCATTGGTATTATGACTATGTGTCTATGGGAGGCCGAAATCGAGGTAGGTGTGTAGGGTGTGTATAGTCTTAACCTGAGACTTGCATCGCTAATACTTACGATAATCGATAAACTTTGGTCTTGGTGGTAGGGGGGGCTTTAACCGGCTTCTGTGTACACCACTTCGGGTTTATCAGAGAGTCGTAGTGTATTGGGTGTGTGATGTCAAGATGGAAGTGTCACTTCAGTCATTTGGAGATGATGTCACGCAGGATACGGTACTAGTGCTCTTGAGTGTTGCGCAACCAATCGGGATATTGTGACCAGGTCATGTATATCCGATTATAGAGACTATGTTACCAGACATCCGACATGTGTTTCGGACGGGGCAGACACTTATCCAGCCCCAGCCCTAGCACGTGATTATCCGATACTGGGCCAATATACACAATACTACGGTATACTCCGCTTGATACAGATCTATATATTCCTGTAAGAATATTTCTGGAGAATTGGGTAGGCATGCGCTTTGCTAGAAGCCACCTTGTCTTGTAAATCGATATAAACGTAGTACGACGACGGTACTTAGTGTTCGGACAGTCCGACGATCGTATTTACTGCCAACATATCCGGAGATCTCATGGGTCGCTTCCTGAAGATTCACCGATGACGTATGACTCGCACTTTGATTAATCTGGGATTAATTAGAAGAGAGAGATAGAATTAATCTGGGATTAATTCGATGAGAGAGAAAATTAATCTGGGATCAATTGCGGAGATATTTTATCTGGGATAAAATATTAATTAAAGAGAGAGAACGATTAATTTGGAATAATCGATAAATTTAATATATTCGATATATTAATCGAAATTGGATTTCGACGCGGAATTAAAATTAGATTTTAATTCGGGCGAACGAATTAATTTAGAATTAATTCGTCAGCGACGTGAATAGTGAATTCGCTAGGCGTAATCATTTAATTACGACGCGACGGAAAATTCGTTAATTTGGAATTAGCGGACCCGAGCCCGAGAGTGATTGCGAGCGCGTTCGCATTTCGAATTCGAACGCGGCACGCGAGTCACATCAAGCGTCAAATCGTTTGTCACATCATGCGTCAAATCAATTGTCACTTTGAGTGATGTGATATGACATGTTGTCACTTTATTAAAGTGACATGATGTGAATAAAGAAAGGTGATTGTTGGAAAGTTGATAGGACTTTTGTATATATTTTATTCATTTACTTGGTAAATGGAATAAAGATATAAGTATATAATAATCATTTTCTCTCTCTTGGACCATGTGTAGTACACGGTTTTTGGGCAAATTCTTTGTGCCATTCACGTGACTCACTTATTTGGTTTTTGCTTGTTCACGTTTTTGGCCTACAATTGAGACTAGATTCATGTGACACTCTCTGACTTCTTTTGGTCTTCACGGTTTTAGAAAATTGGGAGCCAAAAACTCTTCTCTCTTCTTCACGGTCTTGGACCTTTCTTCTTCTTGTTCTTGTTGCGATTTCTGCCGAAAATGGAGAAGCAAGATAATGATTTTGTGGCAAAAATCAAGTGCTAGCACACCTTGAGCATACATAGGTGATAGGGAAGCATCTTCTTGAGCAAGGAAGCTTGAAGCTTGGAGCTTCAATGGTGGTCTTCAATGGCCGAAAATGGTGGAGATCTACACGCCCAAAACCGAGCAGTCCACTGCATTTGGAAGCCATTGCCGAGCTTGGAGGGAGCTCAAAAACGCACCTTTGTTCTTCATTCATCAAAACCGAAATTCAATGTGAGTTGATTCCGCCACCTCCTTTGATGTGTTCATATGTGATTTTTATGCATTGTTTGTGATCTTGTGGACTTGATTAAACTCCAACAGTCAGAACCTAGGTCTTTCTGGTAAAATATTAGATGTAGCGTGATGAGTTGAAGCAGTCACCCAATACCGTCATTATTGTGAGGATGTACCTATGAAACGTATTAGTGCACATTTACAAGTATACAATTGGAACACGTCTTAATCCAATATCGTCATTATTATGAGAATAAAAAATGGTTCAGGACCAAACTTATGAGTGACATGAATGTGATTGACCTTGGAGGTCTACCTAATGAACTATGAAGGCCAAGACCGTCATTATTGTGAGGCTGGAGTAAATTTCATGGGATCCACTTCCCGCTATGAAATTTTGATTGTCAAATTTCTATTTTTATATTAAGGGAGATTACGGAATTACGTAAAGTAGTGGGAGTGCACTAATAGATTTAAAATCCATAATCATATTAGTGTTTTAATAATAAAATGAAAAAGGTTCTACTAGTGTTTAATTGTTGTATTGTAGAGACTTATATGCAAAAACGCAGTGCCTACAATACCTCCGAAGTAATTTGATAAACATGTGGAGTCAATGGGTATTAGATACAATCGATATTGGCACTAGAGCAAATGAGAGATTTTGTTGGGGTTGGTGCTCAGAGCGCCAACTCCCGATTGTATGTCCTTGTAAATACTATTATAAATATTTTATTATGAATAAAATGAGCATTTTCTATAATATAATATATCTTCTTATATGATTAAGGCGTAATAGACCATAAAATGATTAGTCATGATGTAGTTGCAAAAGCGTCCCAACTGACATTGAGTTGTATCATGACGCTGTCATTCTTAGACAGTTCCTGGTCAAGGTTTACACTACTTCGTCAGTAAAGTAAACATGTTGAGACCGATACATGTCGTATACTGGAATATATGATTCCAATGGTTTCTCAATAAACCATGAGTCTTGGAGACTCGTATAGACGTGTAAGTGTTTATAGCGGATAAACATTGAACGACTCGCCGAAGATTCTTAATGGATGGTACACCAACGTCAATAAGAATCTTCTCGGGTTGAGTAGCATTTGTGATTCTTCGACTTGAGATACCACTGTGGGCACATGAGATATCTTCCACACTTAGATGGCAGTCACATCACCGATCTATTTAGATCAGACATCCGCTTGTTCGTTGGGTGTGGATAGATCCTCAGGGTGTCCTGTGTGTGTCGAGATAAGATCCGTCAGTTCTGTGTACAGAGCATAGGTAGTCCATAAATGATTAGCAATCGGATAAAAACCATTGGCACGTGGTACACTTTAGAAGTCAGTTCTAAGTGTTCTTTTAGAGATTGCTAATAGAGACGTCGACGGGATTGTCCCTATCGAGATTTGACGTTTACATCTATATCTCTGAGATATATCCGGATACGTGTGACGGAGGAATTATACATATGACATGACCTCGACCTGTATGATTCAGCGAGTTTATCCGTGGTTGTCATAATTTACGGGTGGGTAAATTATGGACACGAAATTGGATTTCGTGACGGATATACCTGAATCTAGAGAGTCTCACTAGTGAAATATACTCGTAGAGCACTAGGGCAAATTTTATTAATAATTTGATTATTTATAAGTCGTTTAAATGTTAAACGAAAATACGTGCGGAGGGACCTAATAGTCATTTCCTAATTTTGTGTATTTGTATTTATGATAGATTTTTATTAAATACACATTAATTAAATGTCAAATTGTGATATTTGACTTATATCATAAATATATATGTATTTGAATATTTAAAGTAAATATAATACATATATTTAAAAAATTTGTATTTACATAATTATTTAATTATTTAATTGTTAAATAATTAAATTAATTAAAAATATAAATATCTTTAGTTTTGATATTTGTTGGAAATGCCTTGAGTTGTTTTTGTTGACTTGTTGAAATTCATTAAAGTTGTAATGATCAAGTTTACAAGTTGATAAAGCAAATATTAAATGAAACAAAAATTAAATATCTAGATATTTATACTACACAATTTCATCCAAGGCTAAAATGGTGGAGGTATATATTGTTTTGTTTCATTTCATTAGGTTAAGGGTTCATAAGTTACAAAACAAAACACAAAAGAGTTGAGAGAAAAATTTTGAAGGCAAAGAAGAAAAGCTTGGAAATCTTTGAGTTTGGTAAATTTTTCTTTAAATCTTCCAACATAGAAAATGTTTCTAACATGCTTAGCTACAACATGTATTGCTAAGATGTTGTCTCTACACTTATAGTTTGTGTTTTAATCGGTTTTGAACTTGTTTGAAAGATGTATGCATGTATGGTTATAAAGTAAGCTTGAAATGGTTTCAATGACTTACTTTTGATTATTTGATAATCATGTTGCCATTCTAGAGTTGCTAAGCCACTCATTGATGACCTAGAATTGTTCTTGAGTTGTTTCATGATGGTGAGACTTGTTTGGTGTGGTTTAGATGAAATTAAAGTGATGGATTTAATAGATTTGGTAATATTTGTCAATTTGAATAAATTATAAAATTATGGTTCCTAACCCTTTCCAAATTTGGGGATTTTCATATATATGATGTATTATGGTGTTTATATTATGCATATTAATTTTTGAGTTGATTTGATTTGATCTTGGCTTGTTTTGAACATAAAATGACCAAATTACAAAAACTGAAAAATCTGGGGTGGTTTCGGCAATTAGACAAAAATTGGGGATTTTGTTGCAATCTGATTTTGATGTGTTGGACATGTTGGAAATCATTTTAGAAATGATTTAGAATCATTCAAAATTATATTTGGCAATTAGGACTAAAATGATTAATTTGCAAAGTATTGGGGCAATTCGGTAATTACCAAGAAATTTGGTTTCTTGTGTAATTTTTCAGAATTTGATAATTGGGTAATTAAATAAATAAGTTTATTTAATTGATCTAAGAAAAATTTTGAAATCGAAAAATTTTGATTTTCTGCGATTCCGCTGCGTTTCCGGATTTTCGCCATATAACCCCTACAATGTTTACCCTTCATTTTTTAGGTCACTTCCTCCATTTATTCCTTCAACCTTTGCAAATTAGCATCGCCCTGGGACTTGGCCAATTTGTCCGCAGCATATTCTGCCACGCCTTATTCATCGTCTGGGACAAGGCCTCCCTCAATCCTACTATCGGGCTCTTCATGCCTTTTTTCGCTAGTGTCGGCCCCCGCTGTCTAATCTGCTGCTTGATTAGCCATGGCATTGATCAAATTCTACAGTTGTTCTTTCCATATTTTTTCATGGTGGCTTCTGTTGTTTATATATGAACTACTTGAAAAGTGTCAGTGCTAGTCATTTATGTGGTTTGTTGTTGCTTCTTGACTAATATTCCATTTTTCCTAACCCAACGCTCCACTATGATGGCTGCAATCACAAAAGGTTAGCATGATGCATGAGATGCATGACATGCAGAGCTTGTTCACGCAACATACATCCTTCCAACCTTATCTCTCTCGCACATGAGATAAGTCAATATCTGCCCTAGCTTTGGCTTAGCTTGCGTACCAACAGGGAGTACGCGAGCTCATTCTCTCCTATGCTAAAAGGTAAACCTTGACTACTTCAGTTCTTCTCCATCGTTAAGAGACAAAAGCTACACATTTACAAAATGACTAAACCTAATATTGGGATCGTGCCGTTGTCTGAAAATGAAAAATCGAAACCTCTGTAATCATAATTATTGGGGATGGGCCAATAAATATTTAGGAACGTGCAAGTGGGCCAAGACCAAGCGTACTTTTTGTTTTATCACCTTTGAACCTTAATTAAATATTTTAGGCCCAAAAAGATTGCCATACAAGTTGGCCCATAGACATTTCGAAGTAATTTGCCCAATTATCTTCGAATACAAACTTGTCCCAGTTGAAAGGCCCAACAAGTTTACATCTCACAGTAAGAGAGTCAATTCACTTCAAATGGTTAGGGCCCAAACATAAGTAATAAGGAAGTTTATTATTAAGGGAAAACAATTATTGGCTCACATGTGGACTTATTAGGGTTAGGCTTAAGTTCTCATTATCAAAGGGTTGTCTATAATTAGGTTTCCCCGCCCAAGAGTTCGAATGACCAATGGACGAGCATTTTTTATACCTCAAGGGTACGTAGTAACAAGTGATGGGTATCATCACATAGCGATCCACCGCCTTGAGTGAAATCGATTTCATGATATGTAACGGCATCGGGTTTAAAAGGTATGCAAAAAGAATGAGACATGATTCACCTCAGTCTTGTCATGGAAACTACAAGGCAATTTTCGGGGCCTATTATCTATCCCTCAGTGGAGTCGCCATCTGTATGAGCGAATTGGGATTTATTTCTATACCTATGATGTTGTTGACCATGACACTATTAGGCTCGCAGCCCGTAAAGAGTACAGATAGTTCAAGGGGAACTTACCGGAGAATAAAGGAGTCGCCATTCAGTATAAGACATTGGGAATGATTTAAGGCCGTACTACACCCCTCGCAAGTGCTGACATTAAACACTTTTAGGTTCGGAATGCTCCCAAACTGATGCTAGTATAATATCAAGACTCAAAGAAGGATCCACATGTCATATAATGCAAGAATCACACAAAATAATTTATATTTCACACAACTGACATGCATATATAAAGGTAATAAAAGGAAACAGTAATAATAACGCGTAAAATAAATTTGGCCGGATATGTATTAGATCAGGCTAGATATATATCGCCTCTACATGTCCAACCGGACCTATATGAAGACCGGCAAAAATTATTAGGTAAGCCAGCTACTTCTATGTAACAGTTATAACAACACCAGAAATTGGTTAGATCAAGAATAAAATAAGATAATAATAATAATAATAATAATAATAAAGTAAATAAATAGTTAACTATAAAAAAAATGCATAAACAGCATGATAATGATGAGTAGCAAAAATAAAAATGCGCACATATATTTTCATGTGATACGTAGAATTTTATCCCGAGTGCGAACCATATTACCATCCATTCGGAATCGGCTATGAAACTTACATCAGAGTTTCGATCTTATATGTCATGGAAAACAAGCGGCCAGATGTGGGCTGTTGCGTGGCCGGACTTTCTGTATGATAAGTGTATGTCCAACCGAACACACATGATCTCCAACCGGATATACGGCATTAGTATGAGAATAAAATATGCGGAGTTTAGGGTTTTGGGGCCCTCAGATCGTACCTTTGAGTGTAACTCGGCTTTAAGAACATCACTAAAGGTTTAGTTTTTTGCTAGGTCTTACTGGAGAAGGGAATGTGAGGTTGTTCTGTTTTTGGTTTCTTGCATTCTTTAGAATTCAATTCCTCTCTTTTTGTATTTTGATCCCTTTTTTATAGTGTATAAGGCTTGGTTAACAAGGGAAAAATCCCCTTATTCAGGAAATCAGTTAAGAATGAAAGTATGGAAATTGGCTAAGAATGAAATAAATCGAATCCTTCTGCAAACTGAAAACTCGAAACATATCCGGCTGGTCTTTAGACCATGTTCGGCCGGACTTGATTGAGATGTCCGGCCAGACATATGTGAAATCCGGCTGGTTTTGGTGGCTAACTCATTTGGATCTTCTGGGGTTTCCTTCCCTTCCAGTATTAAACCTGATAACTTTCCCAAACATTTCAGTTGTGTTCCCATAAGAGACTCATAACTGGGCTATGTGTAAAAATATAACGTCTATGATAACATAACTTGGAAACTGAAGTATGGCGTCATGACAAAAATCTTGTAAACATAAAAACTGGCTATCCTATTTTGACTCAAAAACGTCAACATGATATTAAAACGTTAACGTAAAAACTGAAAATATATTATGTGAAAACATAAATTACACACATAATACATGATAAACATAGGCTGAGAACATGCAAATGTCACCCATGATAAACATAGACTGTAACGTGGAAAACATAACCTAAAACTGTATAATGTTAATTATAAACATGACTGAAACTATATAACGACAATTGAAACATGACTGTAAACTGTATCGTGTAAACATGAACTCGAAAACTAAACCACGTACTGAAAACATAATCAAGAATTGGAAACTATAAGCATGAACTAAAAACATATTCATGAATTTGAATATGGCATTCGTGAAATGAAACTAGAATCATAATAACTGAATTCAAAACCTTTAATTAAAACACGTGCTAATAAAGTAACTTGCCATGAAAACCTCACCATTATCGTAATATTGGGGTGTGATACATATTTAGTGAGACCTAACACCGCGTAAGTAGAGGAATCTTAAATATTTCTTCAGCATCTACGTCTTGAAAATGTTGCTTATACAGGGCTTCATTCCATTAGTCATTATTAATCAATTCTACAACAATTGCTACTAGGCATAGGGCGGAATGTTGAATAAACTTGAAGATGTTTGGCCTTGGGATCAAATTGTCACTGAATATCCAAATTTTCTGACAATTTCCAATCATCCACCTTAAACCTTTAGCCAACACTTCTTTTCCCATAAAATGCTACTCCATAAGAATAATGGAGAGGGGCCTAAATTGGCTCTTAGGAAGTCAGAACTTCTCCTAATTTGGCTCTTAGAATGTCAGAACTTCTATAATACCTTGCCTTTAAAATTCTTACAACTAAAGACTTAAGCTCTTGTTTCACACACCAGTAAAATCGGATCGAATCGGATCGGATCAGGATATTGAATCTGATCGAATCGCGACGAGTGGATTCGTCGGATTTCGGATCGGATAGGATTTTATCCGATCCGATCCGATTCGATTCGTTTTTTTTTTTTTATAAATTAGGTATAAAACGGCGTCGTTTTGGAAGTAAAAATCCGATCCGATCCGATTCGATTTATTTATTTTTTTCTAAATTAGGTATAAAACGACGTCGTTTTGGAAGTTCAAACGACATCGTTTTCATTTTAGCGTGAAACCTAAATTAGTAAATTAGGTCTCAAATCTCAATAGTCAATATTCTACAAACCAGTCTTCATCTCCATCCAGTACCATCGCCGAAGCTTCAAACCAGTTCACTGTCTCTTCGTCTTCGACCTTCTTCTTCTAGTTAGGAAGCCATTGAAGGTTCGAGTCTTCATCTCCATCTGTAAACTTTGCAGTTTGCACTTTGCATGTCTTCTTCTTCGACTATTATGTCTTCTTCTTCATATACATATAGTATATTTGTTAGTCTCTCTGAGTCTTGTCTTTGTATCGTTAATGTACCTTAGTTGAGAACCCACCACATCGCTTCTGCAATTAAAGTTGACTGCTAATTGTGAACTTATTTGCATGTTGCAGAACCCAAAAGCAGGTTTTGAAGCTGCCTTTTTTTTGCATGTGTCTTGTTGCGTATGCGTGTGTCTTGTTTGTTTATTTGGATGAGACTCATGGCGGTTTGCTGTGATCTTGAAGTAGATGTTAATGGGGAAGAGACTTTCATGTTGGACAAGGTAAAAATCTTGTAATTGTTTTGCTTTGCATCTTCTGGGTTTCTATCTAATGTGTGTTTTAAATTTTTAATATAACCATAATTTTGAATAACTGTGATCTTGTGTGGTTTTTGATTCATCTAAGAGCCTTTGCTCATTTCTTTAAAAGCCGAGAGTTCATCAAATAGTCATTTGACTTGCAATATCAGATATTGAAAGTATGAAACCGTGGAGCAATGAGGTGCAAGGGCATTGTGAGTATGTCAGTGTATAGAGTCAATACACCACTATAATTGCTGAGGCTACTTGCATAATTTTTATGTTCAGAACTTCAGATCTTGAGAACTTGATTTGTGGCAAATTGAGACTGATTTTTGATGCATTTTTGTTCCACCATTTTCAGCTTCTAAACTGTCCTTGTTGACTTGGATGATATTAAGGAGAATACTTATGAATGTGATCTCGCATGCCCTTTTCATTCTTAGATTATAAGACTTTTATAGGAGGACCAAGTTGCTATTAAGGTGGCAGTCATGGTCTTTAGATGGATAAAGAGTCTTGGTATTATTTTTTTTTAATCTCTCTGGAATTTTGATGCCAATGCAATGCAGTTTAATACCATTGAGTGCTCTTTTCTGCTGTCACTTGTTGAAGTTAATGCTTGACCTGATAATTTGAGCAGGAGCATCAATGGCTCTTTTGAAGTTAATGCACGTGGTTTGTTTTGAACTTTTGATGACCTACAATGAGATCAATTTAATTTCATTATTGTAATGCTGTGGATTTTCAAGCCTTTCAATTGAATGTTGGTGTTAGATAATACATAATCATATTCTGATGGAGCAAGTGATACTGGCACTGCTTTTGCTTTCTTGTTATAGTTTGTAATCTAAATTAAGAGAGTTTGGTGAGATTCCTTATTTCCTTAGTAGCTGCAGCCTTTTGTACTATGGTAGCTGTCACACGGCTAAATTCGAGCCCCAAATTTCTTTAGCCAAGTGCGGCACTAAGTTCGCCCAACTTAGTCAGCCTTCTCCCGCAAGCACGCCCACAAGCCACAAGCAATCACTCACAATGTCCTCACACCCTCACGGTCAGCATACAAGCAAACACTGCATCAAGTAAATACAACACCCAAGCTTTACAGGACAAAGCCCCAACCTTATTATTACTCACCAAAGAAATTATAAGGATTCGTGCTAACATACAAAGGCTCTCAAAGGACACTCACTCTTGTCTTGTGTCTATGCTCTCTACCTCATGTATGATCTCACAATACAATATATAGTGGCAGTTACACCCCAACTGCCCTAGGGTGTGCTGGCCCAATGGGCACCAGCCACACACACTCACACACACAGCAGTTACATCCCAACTGCTATAGGAAGTTACCACACACACACACACACACACACATGAATTCCCCCATACGCCAGTTACTGGTGGTTCTTCTCGCAACTGCCCCATGTGCTCGGCATGTGAAGCCCTCTCCCTTGCATGTGCACGCCAACTGCCATGCAAGTGCGCGCCAACTGCCTCCCGCAACTGCCCCGCATGTCTGCTGCATGTGCGTGCAACTGCCTCCCCCAAGACAGCATCAACTCGCTCTGGACAGCACCAACCGCCCATGTCTCAGCAACACTTCCTTGGGACAGCACCAACCGCCCATCAGGACAGCACCAACTGCCCACACACACACAGCCCACCCAAGCCATGTGCTTCTTGCGAGTGCTTGGCTGCCACCAAGTCACTCATTCCCCATTTTCTCAAGCAACCAGTCTAATGGGCTAACAAACCACCCCCACCTGAACTAGACGACGCCCTCGTCGCAACCGAGTCAAGGTAGGCCTGGACTATGCCCTCAAACTGCCACAGTGTTGTGTTTCTCTCCCAAGTTGCGTCTTCTTCCGCGCAACCCTTCCACTGAACCAAGAAATCAGTCCGACGATTCTTCTTACTTTGCCCCATCACTCTATGATCCAGAATCTTCTCAATTTGTTTTTCAATTGTTTTTGAATTGTTGGAGGAGCTCTGCCTTTTTGAACCCGACTCTCATCCTTATCCTCATGGAATGGCTTCAAGAAACTCACATGAAATGTAGGATGCACCTTGATCCTATCTGGTAACCTCAACCGATAGGCTACTTCGCCAATCATTTTCATTACTTCAAAAGGACCATCATATTTTGGTACCAACCCACGATGCACTGTTTTGCTGCTGATTTTCTTCCAAATCTGGGGAGTCAATTTCAGCAGCACTCGATCACCCACCTGAAATTCCAGCGGCCTCCTCTTCTTGTCAGCATACTTCTTCATTCGGCGCACCGCCTTCTCAAGGCTATCCCTCGCCTCTTCCAGCAGCTCATGCCTCTCACGCGCAAATCTATACGCAGCAGGGCACTTGCCCCCAGTGCGCTGCTTGATCACTTCATGCGGAGTCAGCGGCTGCTGCCCCAACACTATCTCAAAATGACTCATCCCCATCGATGAGCTATTGCGCAAGTTGTATGAGAACTGAGCTACATCTAATAGCTCCAACCAATTCTTCTGACTTGCGGGCACATAATGTCTCAAAAATTCTTCCAGCAACCCATTCACCCTTTCGGTCTGACCATCTGTCTGAGGATGATTTGCCGTAGAAAATTTCAAGTCTGACCCCATCAAGCCAAACAACTCAGTCCAGAACCGACCTGTGAACCTTGCATCCCTATCACTCACTATGTCTTGCGGCAGCCCAAAATGTTTCACCACATCTCTGAAAAACAGGCGTGCAGTTTCCTCCGCAGGGCACGCGTGTGGCGCTGCCATGAACACAGCATATTTAGAACAAGATCCACTACTACCAACACTGAACCAAACCCTTGCACTACTGGAAATCCCCCAATAAAGTCCATAGAAACACTTTTCCACGGCTGTTCCGGAACGGGCAGAGGTTGTAGCATCCCTGCCTCCTTCTTCCGCTCTGTTTTGTCCAACTGACACACTAGGCAAGATCTCACGTAGGCCTTAATATCATGTTCCATCCGCGGCCAAAACCAACTCCGAGCCAGCAAAGTCAAGGTTCTCTCGACACCCGGATTTCCCGCCCACTGAGCATCGTGTGTCTCCCTCAACAACTCCTTCTTGAGGTTCCCATAACTAGGGACAAAGGGCCTTCCTCCGTTTGCATAGAGTAAACCAGCGTCAACCCAATATTTTCGGACCTGACCATCAGTAACTTTCCCCAATAGTCGTTGATAAACCTGATCCAATGGTGACACCTCCCTGATTCTATCAAGAAAGTCACTCTCCAAAACTGAAACTACCGCCACTGTCTCCACTACAGTCTTGCGACTAAGAGCATCCGCAACTTGGTTATGTCTCCCAGGTCGGTGCTCACATTCAAAATCAAATTCAGCAAGCATCTCTTGCCACATTGCTTGCTTAGGACTCAATTTCTTCTGTGTCTTGAAGAAGGTGTTTGCGACATTGTCCGTCACTATCCTGAAGTGCGAACCCAACAAGTAATGCCGCCAAATGTTTAGGCAATGAACCACTGCCGTCATCTCCTTCTCATGTGCTGAATACCGCTGTTCGGCATCCTTTAGTTTTCTGCTTTCAAAGGCAACCGGATGTGAATTTTGCACCAATACACCCCCAATAGCTCGGTCAGAAGCATCAGTGTGCACCTTAAATGGTGACTCGAAGTCCGACAATTGCAAAACAGACTCTTCCGCTACTGCCCCCTTCAAATCCTCGAATGCCTCTTGGCATTGCACATTCCACAACCAAGTTTGTTCCTTTTTTAGCAAATCAGTCAAGGGAGCCACTCTCTTTGAATACCCCTTGATGAACTTGCGGTAATAGTTAGCCAACCCCAAAAATGACCGCAACTCAGCAACCTTATAAGGACTAGGCCAATCCCGAATGGCTTGGACTTTTCTCTCGTCCATACGAACTTGCCCTTGGCTCACCCAATGACCCAGAAACATCACTTCCTGTTGGGCAAATTCACATTTTTCCATCTTAACATACAGTGCATGCTGTCTCAATCTCTCCAACACCAATCTCAAATGATGCAAATGATCAGCAAGGGTCTCACTATATATCACTATATCATCCAGATATACTACCACAAATCGGTCCACAAACTCAAACAACACATCATTCATTAAATTGTAAAAAGTTGCTGGAGCATTAGTAAGTCCGAAGGGCATTACTAAAAATTCATATGATCCATACCTTGTCACACAAGTCGTTTTCCCCTCATCCCCTTCAGTAATTCAAACTTGCCAATATCCAGACCGCAAGTCTAACTTCGTGAAGTAGAATGCCTTGGACAGACGATCAAACAAATCAGCCACCAACGGAATTGGGTACTTGTTTTTAATCGTCACCTTGTTCAACGCTCGGTAGTCCACACACATTCGTAAAGATCCGTCTTGCTTCTTCTGGAACAGGACGGGTGCACCATATGGAGCCTTAGAGGGCTGGATCATCCCAGCCTCAAGCAATTCCCCCAATTGCTTGCGCAATTCAGCTAGTTCCGGAGGACTCATCCGGTAAGGTACTTGGGCAGGCGGCCGAGTACCCGGGACCAATTCTATCTTGTGGTCAGTAGGCCTTCGAGGTGGAAGAGATTTCGGCAACTCCGGAGGCATTACATCCTTGTATTCCATCAACAATTCTGCAACCGCATCAGGCACCTCCATTGTCTTTCCCGCATTGACTTCTATAAGTGCCGCCAAGTAAGTCTCTTCCCCACGTTTCAACACACTCTCAATTTGTAAGGCTGACACCAACTCCTGTTGTCCCTCAGCCCATTTACTCCCACACACTTTGCCAACAGCCGGGACAAAGCATGGTTGATTTTCATCACCAATCAAAAGACCTGCCAAGTAAGGCATCACCGCTACCTTGGCCTGAATGAAAAACTGATTTCCCAAAATCAACTCAAAATCATCCAAGGGTACTGCCATCAACGTGCACGACCCATGCCACTGGCCAAGTTGTATCACCACACCCGCGACTGTGCCTTGATCTTGTTTTGCTGTCGAATTGACAGCCTTAATGCTACTCCCTGATTTAGTCAATTCGAGGCCCAACTTCTCGGCAACCCCTACCGCAACAAAGTTGTGTGTAGCCCCAGTGTCCACCATTGCCCTTACTGTTTTCCCATTAATAAGAACTTGGACATACATCAAGCCATTATCAAACCTGTCTTCCCGAATTGCATTTACTAATTGAATAGGGCTCATTCGACTAGGCCCTGCCGAGTCTCCTTCCCCTTCCTTGTCCGTTTCCGCAGCCATTAGTGCATTCAGTTTCTCCCTTTTGGGGCAATCCCTTGCCCTATGGGGACCATCACAGATGAAACAACCCTTGTTGTTGCTGTTCATAACTTTGGACTTGCCATAATCTTGTGACTTCCATTTTCCCTCCTTGCTCTTCTTCTTTCCCCCCATTCTCCAAAACTTTGTACTTCTCTTTCCCTTTTCCCTTCGGATCAGGTTTGGACTTGGTTGAAGAACTAGGTCTATAATCCACGAGGCAATCTGCTGCAGCCATGGCGGCGGGCAAGTCTCGCACCCCTTGCCTCCGCAATTCATTTTGGGCCCAAGTCTGCAATCCCGACATGAAGTTAAAAAGCTTGTCTTCCTCTGACATGTTCCTTATGTCCAACATCAAGGAACTAAACTGCTTCACATACTCACGAATGGAACCAGTCTGCTTCAAACTTTTCAAGGTTTCCCTTGCAATCCACGCTGTGTTGGTGGGGAGGAATTGATCCTTCAACTCCTTCTTCAGCGCCTCCCATGTGGTTATTGTGGGACGCCCCGCTGTCTCATCATCATCCAACCGAGTTCTCCACCATAATTTAGCATCACCAGCCAAATACATGCTCGTGATAGTCACTTTCTCTGCCTCCAAGACATGAGCAGCCTTGAAGTACTGATCCATGTCCTATAAGAAGTTCTCCAACTCCTTTGCATTCCGCGCACCTCCGAATGGTTTTGGTTCAGGAACCTTCAACTTGGTCGTAGTCTCACCCCCAATAGGTTGTCCACGCCCCAATGCCCTCTTTAGAAGAGTGATTTCTCCCATCATCTCCTCTTTACTCACTTTCCACGCCTCCACCAGATCCACACAATCACGGGTGACTACAGCAATGCGTTCCTCCGCATCAACCCTTTGCATTTCAAGTGTGATCCGAAGGCCAACAATTTCCCCTGCAAATTGCTCCATTACCAAAAACAACGGAGGGGCAGTCTCTCGGCTAGACTCCCCAACGAGGGCCTCCAACTTAGCCACTCGCTCCTTCAGTTCAGCGTTAGACCCGCCCGCCATCAGCCCAAGATGACGCTCTGATACCAGTTGTCACACGGCTAAATTCGAGCCCCAAATTTCTTTAGCCAAGTGCGGCACTAAGTTCGCCCAACTTAGTCAGCCTTCTCCCGCAAGCACGCCCACAAGCCACAAGCAATCACTCACAATGTCCTCACACCCTCACGGTCAGCATACAAGCAAAAACTGCATCAAGTAAATACAACACCCAAGCTTTACAGGACAAAGCCTCAACCTTATTATTACTCACCAAAGCAATTACAATGATTCGTGCTAACATACAAAGGCTCTCAAAGGACACTCACTCTTGTCTCGTGTCTATGCTCTCTACCTCATGTATGATCTCACAATACAATATATAGTGGCAGTTACACCCCAACTGCCCTAGGGTGTGCTGGCCCAATGGGCACCAGCCACACACACTCACACACACAGCAGTTACATCTCAACTGCTATAGGAAGTTACCACACACACACACACACACGAATTCCCCCACACGCCAGTTACTGGTGGTTCTTCTCGCAACTGCCCCATGTGCTCGGCATGTGAAGCCCTCTCCCTTGCATGTGCACGCCAACTGCCATGCAAGTGCGCGCCAACTGCCTCCCGCAACTGCCCCGCATGTCTGCTGCATGTGCGTGCAACTGCCTCCCGCAACTGCCCCGACTCAACTCGCTCTGGACAGCACCAACCGCCCATGTCTCAGCAACACTTCCTTGGGACAGCACCAACCGCCCATCAGGACAACACCAACTGCCCACACACAGCCCACCCCACCCAAGCCATATGCTTCTTGCGAGTGCTTGGCTGCCACCAAGTCACTCATTCCCCATTTTCTCAAGCAACCAGTCTAAGGGGCTAACAGTAGCCTTGGTACGAAGGCGGGCTTTATAAATTTCCAAGTTTAGATATGAGTTTTGATATGTGTTGATTGTTGATTCTGATATTTCAAATTCGGATAGTATATTTGATTCTGATATTTTAAATTCGAATTCCTTATCAAATTCGAATCCTTTATCAGATTCGGTTATATTATCAAATTCGAATCCCTTATCAAATTCAGATCTCTTATCAAATTTGGATATCTTATCAAATCAAATTTGTCTGTCCGATAACTAATCGAATCGATTCGAACAAATCTGATCCGATCCGATAGTTTGATAACCATTTCGAACCTTATCGGATTTAATTTATTCGTTTTAATCGGATTCGGTCCGATCCGATCCGACAGTGCCCATTCAGTTTTGCCACCAAAGCCTAGTTGAAATTGGATAGCTCCCTGAAGCCCAAACCCTTCTAGTTTTAGCCCAGTGAATACTCTTCTTTTCCTTTTCTGAGCCCCACCAAAATCTAGCAATCGACTTCTGGATATCATCACAAATGCATTATGGAAGCTTAAAGACACTCCTCGTAAAAGCAAGCACTGTCTGAGCCACTGTTTTAATCAAAACCTCATCCACTGCACATGAAAAGAACTTGTTTTGCCAATTTGAAATTTTACTAATGACTTTAAACTTAATTTCAATGAAAAAACTGGAGTTCTTCCTCCCAACTACTAAGGGCAACCCTAGATACGTCTGGTGCCTTGAAACCACATTGAGCCTAAAAATGTATTTGATAGCCTCCACTTGCTCTAGTATTGTATTGCTACTAAAGAACATTGAGTTCTTGTCAAAATTGAAAATCTGCCATGAAGCCACTGCATACTTCTAAAAAATGGCCATCAAGATTCTACCATCCTCCATAATTGCTTTAGAGAATATCAAACTATCGTCAGTTATAAAGAAGTTTATATTGCTCTAATATCTTAAGGAGCTACGAAAAAACTTCTACGCACAAAATAAACAAGGGCATTAAGAATAACCATGCCTAAACCCCCCTTTGAGGTTAAATTAGTAGCAAAACCTAATTTAAGCATAGTATTTTCCATAAAATTTCACTAAACTCTTATCATAGACTTTACTAATGTCTAGTTTTAGGACTACTAAACCATTCTTTTTTCTTTTATTTGCCTAATTTTAGGTAGACATTCATACTATAATGATCTTATCAGTAATGAGTCTCTCAGGAATAAAAGTACTTTGAGATGGTGAAATGACCTAGTGCAAGATACCTTTTAAGTCTACTGGCTATTACCTTTGCTATAATTCGGTAAATGACATTACACAAACTAATCGACCTAAACTCGGTACTTGCTTAGGCTTAGGAACCTTAGGGATGAAGGCAATATACGTGTAGTTTAAGGGAGCGATATTCCCTCCACTATTAAGGATCTAAAGGCACGCCTCAATGTATTTGGAAAAACACTAGATGCAGTCCATCTGGCCCTGAGACCTTCGTTGTACACATTTAAGTCAAAGCTTCGGAATGGATGAAAACTGAAGGCGTGTAAACTTAAAACTAAAACTGATAAGGTCTATTTTTGATTTAGATATATTAGTGGAAATTTTAAATTCCAGATGATATTTTTTTTCTTGATGGACGATTTTTTCTTCTCTCTCATACGCATGCTTTGCCATACAGCCCATCTTATACGCAAAACCTGTACACACACATGGCTTACTAAGTATGTTAATTGGGAACGTGTGTGCAGTAGGTGGCTTGCGAAAAGTGACATTTTATTTTAACAAAAAGAAATATGAATTCTACTTGGCGGAATAGAAAGATGCTCCCACAGTTTTTCCCTCCATCTAAGACTTAAGAAAAATAAAGTGCTGAATAATTAACAGTTTTAAGCATGAAAAATAATCAGGGTAAGAGAAGCATAAAGGTAAAAGTGGTGTGAGG